>JAVJIF010005121.1:0-305653 GCA_038442645.1 Agave tequilana
TTTTATACCTCAAAAATAGTTAAAATTATTTGTAATATGTGTTGATTTTTTATCACACATATTTTGTACTTCAAATATTTACAAGAACTTATTTTTTTGGATTTATGGGATTTAATTGAAAGTTTTAGGGAATTAACAACTTACATTTTTGTCCTGAAAATTGTGTTTTTGAGCCTTCTGGCGGTCGACCCGACAAAGCTCGGTTGACCGGCCGGTCGACCGATATGCACAAAACGTGCACATAGGCCTTGCCTATATAGACGGTCTGAGAGACCAGAGGTTTCAATTTGGCATGGTTGACCGGGCGATCGACCGACAGGCTGTTTTGCATGGCGGTCGACCGATGGCTCAAACGGTCAAAAATCTGACAGTTAGCCGGTCTACCGGGCGGTCGACCAATAGCCCATTCTGGGCAGGTTTTGACCCCAATGGCTCTATTTTTTTGGGCCCAATATAAGGGCTGTTTTGGCCAAATTTTTGTAAGTTTTTTTAGAGCAATTTTTTCCTCTTGAGTTTCTACAGTAAGTTTCAAATGAATTTTTTGTGCTCCAAATCAAATCTTTATTTGTCTTTTAAAGTTTTAGAAAATTAAAGAAAAATAAGCGTTTGAGAAATTTGTTTTGTTTTTTATTTTTCATATCTATCTAGAGTTTTTCCAAGTATTTATTCTTTGAGATTTCTTTTCCAAATACTTTATTTTCTCACACACTTGAGCTATCAAGTAAAATCTATCTTTAGGATCTTTATATTGTGAGAAAAAATTATTGTGATTCTTTGAGATCACCAAGAGTTGTTTGTGATCATAGGATCACCAAGTTGTAATCTTTTCTTTGCTTTGGTTTTGTGCCTTCCCTCTTGTGTAAAGGTGATTGCGTTTTTTAGAGAGGAGTTGTGTACTCCCGGTGTTGAGTTGTAATTTCTCGATGGGGTCCCTTTGTGGAAGGTCCAATGTAGACATAGTGAAAATTCTTCTTTATGAAGGCAGGGACGTAGAGTAGTGGCTCGAACCTCGAAACATATCCTGGTGTTTATGTTTGATATTCTATCTTTCAACTCTCATCTGTCTTATATCTTGCATTATCATTATTATTGCTCATTCATATACATGCTTGATATAGTTTGTGTGCCCAGACTTGTATTGAATCAAGAGAGCTTTTAAAGGACCTCAACTCTTAATTTAGAGGAATTTCGAGGAGTAATTCCAGAGCCCTTTACGAGAAATTTGGACTCACTCTTGATTACACGTTATGTGTTAGCAATTAGTTTTAAATTCTGCATCATTTGTCTTAAATTAACACTACATCTATTCACCCCCTTCTAGGTGTACTTTTAGATGGTAGGGTGTCTATTGTGGTTGGTCAGAGGGCAGTCAGCTGGTGAAGGGAAAGAGTGGTGTTATGAAGGGGGTAGAGAGAGAACGTGTGTGAGAGAGATGGAGATATGTTGGCCCAAAGGCCTTCCACTCTAGTTTTGATGATGATTAACTCATGTAGTTATGTGTACTAATAATCTTGTGTTATTTAGTTTCAGATCATTAATCAAGTTATTAGTTGGTGAAAGCTTCCACACATCTTTCACATGTTGATTCAAGAGCCCGAGCGTCAAAGATCACATATAGCACTTGCTCGGTGGATCATGGAGTTTTGGATCGAGTCGGCTTGGAGATTGCGCTCTACAAGAAGACATCGGTACCATAGTTTAGTTTTGTGTTTAGATCCAAATTATAAAGATTAGAATAGTATGATATGCTCAAGTTCACAACACACACGTTTCATGTTTTGGTTTTCGGTTTTTGGTTTAACCGATCTTGGTTTGCATGAATAGATATTATATCAAAACAAGTTTACATGGTTTAATGTATATTAGATTTGTTCTATATACATGCATGCTTCAACTACTTAGACAAACTTACTTTGATATACCTATTAATATGTTTTATGTTTTGTGTTTTAACAAAACTTATTTTTGGAATTAAAGTCAAAAACTATGATATATATATGTTTCATGTATATTGGATTTCTATCCATATGCATCATGCTTCAAAGTGTTTAAATATCATGTTTTGTATTTGGAAGAGTTTTGGACAAAACGTATTTTCTATTCAAAATTCAAGTTTTAGAAAATACAGTTTTTGGTTTTGGTAAAATGATAAGACACAAAAATAGTTCATATTGATTGATATTTGAGCTAAACTTTTACCACATGTTTATATATCAATGCAAAATGATAAAACTATTTTTGGTGATTTTTAGGAGTGTTAAAAGATTTTTCAAAATATTTTTAAACTGTTTTTCTGACCCAGTTTTCTGTTCCAGGCTTCAACCAGTCGACTAGTCTTCTGACCAAGTCGACTTGGCATGAAGTCGGTCGACCGGGTCGGTCGACCGACGTGCACAGATCTGTGCACGTTTGGCAGACACAGGGACGGTCGACCGTCAGGGTCGACCGGGTCTGAGAGCAGAGCTCTCTGTTTGTTTGGGTCGACCGGGGCGGTCGACCGGTAGCTGGCAATGGGCAGAATTTGACCGTTGGACGGTCGACCGGAGCGGTCGACCGGCAGTTCATTTTTGGCATTTCTGCTGCAACGGCTATATTTTTTCTGGGGTCTATAAATACCCCATTTATAGCCTGTTTTCTCTAAGATTTTTTGTGCGAATTTTTTCCTACTCTCTGGTGTTTTCACAGCAATCAAAAGAAGTTTTTGGACTTGAATTGAACAATCTATTTGTGTTTTTGCTAGGGTTTGGAAAATCAAAGAAAAGGTTTTGGAAAAGATTTTGATTGAACTTCTCTATCTTAGTTTCATTTTTCCCAAGGATTTTCTTTGTGATTTTGATTTCCATCCCATTGGTTTTCTCCACACTTGAGCTAAAATCTACTATCTTATTCTATAGGATCTTTGTGTGAGAGAAAGAATTGTTTGTGGTTGTTTCTTAGACCACCAAGTTGTAAACCCAATCTTACTTGCTTTGTGCCTTTGGGTTGTATCCCTCAAGTTGTGAGGTGATCCTTGTGTTGCTTGGTGCTAATCCCTCAAGTTGTGAGTGATTGTTTTGTTGGATTGGAGCTTGCCTCAAGGAGGAGGTTGTGTTTTGTAAAGAGAGGAGTTGGGTACTCCTTGTGAGAGTTCTTTGTGGACTAGCTAGTGGATTAGAAATCCTTCGTGTGTCGAAGGCGGGGATGTAGAGCTGGGTGCTCGAACCTCGAAACATATCTTTTGTTTGCGCTTGATCCATTGACTCTCTCTCTCTCTTTACTTTGTGCCTTGCAACTATTCATATTGTGCATTCATATTTGCTTGGCTTGGTTGTGTGTGCATCACTTGTTGATCACACTTGAGTGTATTGCAATTAAGTTTTTAAATTCCGCATTTAGATCATAGATTAGCTATATCCCTATTCACCCCCCTCTAGGTGATTTTCAATTGGTATCAGAGCCTACGCTCCTGATATTTAGGTTTAACCACTAGGAGTGAGATCTTAGTTTGCTAATCTTCATTCGCATTTTTCATTTGCACACATATAGTTGCACTCATGGGTAGCCCTCCTATGTTTGACCATTTTAGACTTGATGATTGGAAGGCCAATATGGTTAGTCATTAAAAAGCCTAGGACATCTAGTTTATCAAGCCTCTACTCAAGAATCATTCCCTAATAGTAGCAAACATAAAAGGCTAATGCATTAGCACTTAGAGCACTTAGAGCATCTCTTAATGAACATCTTTTACCGGTGTTTGATCGTTATGACTCGGCTTTTGTAGTTTGGAGCATATTGACGTCTCCCGAGCTTCCAAGGATTATCAACAAGATGAGGAGATCTATGAGAGAAAAGTCCGAAGAGCATTGCTTCATGGTCCAAGGGAATAACTCCCTTGAGGTACAATCGGACACTCAATTAGATGATAACTCTAGTTCCTATGTTTATGGATGTTTGGAAGTTCAATCTTTAAATTTGAAACTTGCTCAAAAGCTTGAAAATTTCTTGAAAAAACACAATCTTTGAAAGAGGACAACCTTGTTTTGAAAAATGAATTAAAGGATTTGTGTTCTAATTTTGAATAGGTTTTGCAAGAGAAGGAAGAGATCACTAGTGAACGTGACTCACTAAGATCTCAACTAGACCTTGCTCTTAATGAGATTGAAGTTTTGAAAAGCAAAAATGATTGTGATGATGTTGTGAAAAACAATGAGGTTTTATCTTCTAAATTGGATTTTGTTTTAAAGATAACCTTGTTTTGAAAAATAAAATTGATTCAATTACAAAGAATTGGATTTGGTTTTAAAGAAAAATGAATCTTTAAAAATTGATATTGATTCTCATGTGTGTCATGCTAGTATAGCTTCTTCTTCTTCTTGCACACCTATTGCATGCTCCACTTTATCTTCCACTATTGAAATGATATAAATGTTTTGAAGAAAAGTGTTGATTGTTTGGGCTCCACTTTGAGCCAATGCACTTTGAATCATACACGTTTGGAAACCTTGGTTCGTAAGAAACAAGGTCCATCTTTGCATGCACACCCTCCACGGCATACACTTGCTCATCACGGACACAACCATAACATGTATGCTCATGTGTACACATGTACACATTGTGGCCGAAAAGGCCATCTTGCTAGATTTTGTTATGATCGTATTTATCATGAAATTTAGCAACTAATCTTGTTTGGGTTAGAAAGGATACTAACCCCCGTGGACCCAAAGGAAATGGGTACCAAAGACCACCTCTATACTTTTTGATGTAGGTGGGAGCTCTCGCATCACGTGAGAGTATTGGTGCCTTGAGGTGGATGCGTTCTAAGCTTAAAAGAGAACCATTTGGATGCTTCACTCTCAAGGGGATTGGTGGGAGGACACCGTGGTTTGGAGAACTAGAGATGCACCTTCATCGGTTTTGGTATCATCTCTAACTCCCATTTTTATTTACATGCTTTTTCATGTTCATCAATTTATAGCATGTCTTGTTTTATTGTTCATTATGCTTATGTCATGTTGATTAGATTAGTGTTATACATGTTTAGTTACTTGAGACACCCATGTTTTATATGGATCTTATCTTTGTGTTCTCACCTGTTTAGTATTATCATGTATGCCCTAGATCTAATGTACATGCATATACATAATGATCATATGGATGTTTATGATGTTTTGTTTTGATGACTCATGTGTTGTTTAGTATGTTGAATGCCATATTTATTAGACCCTTGACATGCATGTATAGCTTTTGAGATCACCCATGTTTAGTATGGACCCATATTTGTGTTCTCTTTATGTTTTAGCTATCATGTTAATCATAGATCTAATGCACATGTCTTTGTCATGCTAATCATATGGTTGACTATGACTTTTTGTTTTAATAATTCATGTTTTGATTATTATGTTATCATGTTGGGTTATGATTCCCGTTTTATGTTTCATGTTTTGACTACTTGCTTGAATGATAGTTTTCATTAAGACTAGGATTTATACTTGTACAACTAGTGAGCTACAAATAGACCTTATATATGTTTGTGCTTGAACGCTCATTTGTATTCACTTGATGTACTAGTATAGTCTAGTTTTGATGATTCTTGCATTTGACTTGTATTCATCATTTTACATATTTTGTTTTAACTTCATGTATATGTCTATCTTGTCCAAACTATTAGATATACATATACATCCTTGAGCCACGTACCTTCATGCATATACTTGTGTGGACTCATTGTGTTTAGGATATGTATGTATACTTTAGTTTGTACATGACATACATATGCCTTGAAGTTTAATCGTTTGGATGAATTTCATGTTTGCTAGGTGATTTCACATTTATGATGAATTTCATATTTTCAATAATTAAGCTTGATTGTCCATTTTCATGTTGATATGTTTCTCACAACACTTGTACACACACCTTATTTAATGTTTTCTCATGACTTAGTTTTCATGAGTACAAATTGTGCTATATGGATTTTGAGTGTTTTAGTGCCATGTGGTTTACATGTGTCTTCATGAAAAATATTTTTTGTTATTCCTTGTTTGAAGGATCTCGTACTAGTTGATTCATATAACTAGTTGTGATATTCTTCCTTGGTAGTAGTTTTCAACATACTATATTTGTAAACCTATTTTTGAAACCCCTACCATCTAAGGGTGGTTGGATGGGAGATCATGCTCATGTATGCTTTATTGTGAAAATCATTTTAAACTTGATCATGTATGGGAGGATAGGAATATGAGATATACACTTGATCTTATTGTTGTTTCAATTGGTATCATTGAATTCTTTCAATTGTATCAATATTGACACTTCTTTGTATACTCATATAGTGTTTTTGTGTAAGTTAAATTGAAAGCATACATACACACAACATATGATATTAGCTTTCATTTCAAAGAATATCAATTTCAATTGGTATCTACTTTTCATACATATAATATGTTTTATTTGTGCTTATTATATCCCTATATCTTTAAGCACAAGATTTTGTTTATGATAAGCTTGAGCTTCAACTTTGTTTCAATTGATTTAAGTTTTCAATTGGTATCTTAATTCGAGCCTTATCATAAGTTTTTATTGGTATTTCATAAAGGGGGAGAAAATCTTGTATTTCATCTTTCAATTGGTATTTAGTATTCCACTCCTTTACTTTATGATAGTGAATAATAATTTCAATTGGCAATAATTTCAACTGGTATCAAAACCAAATTTGCTATGTTTAAATTTCAATTGATATCAAGATTGTTTATTTACAATTGGTATGTTGTTTGTTTACTTATCAATTGGTATCATATTGAGTTAGACAAAAAGGGGGAGAGCATCCCTTGATTGATTCCTTGTTTTGAATATAAAAAGACTATGTTTTTATTAGTTTTGTAAATAAGGGGGAGAAGAATTTCTTTTAATCGGTATATGTTTTTATTAGTTTTGTTTTAACCCCTTTGTTGATGATTGACAAAAAGGGGGAGAAGAATTTGAGTTTATATGCATGTTTTATGTTTTTATGTGTTTTTATATAAGTTCAATTGGTATCAAAAGCATTATTTAAAGAACATGTTTAGTTTTGGTATCAAGAGCTTGTAAAAGAGATCATTAGATCATTAGTTTTGTTTTGCATATATTGAGTTTAATTGGTATCTAGAGCATATTTATTTGCTTAGTTTAATTTGTATCAAGAGCATGTTTATATGTTTTTGCTAATTGGTATCTAGAACATGTTTATTTGTTTAGTTTAATTGGTATCTAGAACATGTTTATTTGTTTTTGAAAATTTCATTGGTATCTTCCATTGTTTCTAGAGCCATTTATTGTATTATGCATATCTATGCATGTTTCATGTTTTATAATTTCATTGGTATCTAGAGCCATTTATTAGTTGTTTATCCTATGCATGAGTTAAGGGGGAGCTTCTTTGAAGCTTAACTTTAATCCATGCATATATAACTCCATGAGTTTTGTCATCATCAAAAAGGGGAGATTGTTGGCCCAAAGGCCTTCCACTCTAGTTTTGATGATGATTAACTCATGTAGTTATGTGTACTAATAATCTTGTGTTATTTAGTTTCAGATCATTAATCAAGTTATTAGTTGGTGAAAGCTTTCACACATCTTTCACATGTTGATTCAAGAGCCCGAGCGTCAAAGATCACATATAGCACTTGCTCGGTGGATCATGGAGTTTTGGATCGAGTCGGCTTGGAGATTGCGCTCTACAAGAAGACATCGGTACCATAGTTTAGTTTTGTGTTTAGATCCAAATTGTAAAGATTAGAATAGTATGATATGCTCAAGTTCACAACACACACGTTTCATGTTTTGGTTTTCGGTTTTTGGTTTAACCGATCTTGGTTTGCATGAATAGATATTATATCAAAATAAGTTTATATGGTTTAATGTATATTAGATTTGTTCTATATACATGCATGCTTCAACTACTTAGACAAACTTACTTTGATATACCTATTCATATGTTTTATGTTTTGTGTTTTAACAAAACTTATTTTTGGAATTAAAGTCAAAAACTATGATATATATATGTTTCATGTATATTGGATTTCTATCCATATGCATCATGCTTCAAAGTGTTTAAATATCATGTTTTTGTATTTGGAAGAGTTTTGGACAAAACGTATTTTCTATTCAAAATCCAAGTTTTAGAAAATACAGTTTTTGGTTTTGGTAAAAATGATAAGACACAAAAATAGTTCATATTGATTGATATTTGAGCTAAACTTTTTACCACATGTTTATATATCAATGCAAAATGATAAAACTATTTTTGGTGATTTTTAGGAGTGTTAAAAGATTTTTCAAAATATTTTTAAACTATTTTTCTGACCCAGTTTTCTGTTCCAGGCTTCAACCAGTCGACTAGTCTTCTGACCAAGTCGACTTTGCATAAAGTCGGTCGACCGGGTCGGTCGACCGACGTGCACAGATCTGTGCACGTTTGGCAGACACAGGGACGGTCGACCGTCAGGGTCGACCGGGTCTGAGAGCAGAGCTCTCTGTTTGTTTGGGTCGACCGGGGCGGTCGACCGGTAGCTGGCAACGGGCAGAATTTGACCGTTGGACGGTCGACCGGAGCGGTCGACTGGCAGTTCATTTTTGGCATTTCTGCTGCCAACGGCTATATTTTTCTGGGGTCTATAAATACCCCATTTATAGCCTGTTTTCTCTAAGATTTTTTGTGCGAATTTTTCCCTACTCTCTGGTGTTTTCACAGCAATCAAAAGAAGTTTTTGGACATGAATTGAATAATCTATTTGGTGTTTTTGCTAGGGTTTGGAAAATCAAAGAAAAGGTTTTTGGGAAAAGATTTTGATTGAACTTCTCTATCTTAGTTTCAGTTTTTCCCAAGTTTTTTTCTTTGTGATTTTGATTTCCATCCCATTGGTTTTCTCCCAACTTGAGCTAAAATCTACTATCTTATTCTATAGGATCTTTGTGTGAGAGAAAGAATTGTTTGTGGTTGTTTCTTAGACCACCAAGTTGTAAACCCAATCTTTACTTGGCTTTGTGCCTTTGGTAGTATCCCTCAAGTTGTGAGGTGATCCTTGTGTTGCTTGGTGCTAATCCCTCAAGTTGTGAGGTGATTGTTTTGTTGGATTGGAGCTTGCCTCAAGGAGGAGGTTGTATTTGTAAAGAGAGGAGTTGGGTACTCCTTGTGAGAGTTCTTTGTGGACTAGCTAGTGGATTAGAAATCCTTCGTGTGTCGAAGGCGGGGATGTAGAGCTGGGTGCTCGAACCTCGAAACATATCTTGTTGTTTGCGCTTGATCCATTGACTCTCTCTCTCTCTCTCTCTCTCTCTCTTTACTTTGTGCCTTGCAACTATTCATATTGTGCATTCATATTTGCTTGGCTTGATTGTGTGTGCATCACTTGATGATCACACTTGAGTGTATTGCAATTAAGTTTTTAAATTCCGCATTTAGATCATAGATTAGCTATATCACCTATTCACCCCCCTCTAGGTGATTTTCAGATAGAGAAAAAATGAGTGGGATTTTTAAATAAAAGGATGTCAGTTAGAATTGTGTAGAAAGATGAAGAAAATTGAAAACTTGGAGAGGAAGGAAGAAAATAAATGAGTTTAGTTTTTTAATTAATATTTGATTAATATTAAATGGTTGGGTCAAAATTTTGACTAGGGTGGAATGGTTGCCAAAATTCACTAAAATAACCAATATTACTTGAAGGATCAACATGAAATTGGATTTAAGAAATTTAGTCTGGTTTGCAAATTAAAATCTTGGAATCGATCGGTTATATTGTTGACACTGGATTGGCCACATTTTGGATTAATTTAGAAAAATCTCTAAAAATATGCTAAAGGAGACAATATGATTTTAAAGAGTAATTTGAAAATAAATTCTTAAAATTCAATCCTGATTGTGAATTAAAAATCATGACGTAGATTACTTGTATCGGTCACCACCGAATTCGGAGATTTTCCAAAATAATTCAGAGAAATTTCAGAAAATTCTGAAAAATATAAAATATTAGAAAATAATATCTGAAATCAAAACTGGTTTGATCTAACTACCAGAAAGGTCAGATCAAAGACGTATGCCATATCGAGTACTGGTAGGTGATACATATATCTAGGAATGGGGGTTACATTATCGCAGGGAGGTAACTGTCTTTCTACGACCACAACGGTTCGAGAATCACCCAGATCAGATTCCTGATGGCCCAGATATAGCCTAAACACAAACAATATTAATAATAGGTTAAATATGTAATAAAAAGATTTAAATTATAAATATTATAAATAGTCAGGGGTTTTTATGAAAATTACCTTTAATTGGTTAAATAGGTTTGGTTACTAATGGGCTGGGTTAATGGATTTAATAGGTTCAATGGGTACGGGTTTGGGTTTGAATGCGGGTTGGGATCCATAGAGAGATGGGAGGGAGGGAGAGAGAGCGGGAGAGAAAAGGGAAAGAGCAGAGAGAGCGAAGGCAGATGGCGAGCCAGCGGCGGCGAAGGTTGCTGGGCCGACAACGTCGATAACAGCCTGGTCAGGGAGAGGGCTGGCTGGCTAGTGGTGAGGGGAGGGAGAGAAAAGTGAGAGAGAGAGAAAGAGAAGAAAGAAGAGAAGAAGAAGTCGAAGAAGAAGAGGTGGATGGTGGTGGCTTAGAAGCGGCGCGTGCTGATTGTACACATTTATTGTATATCTATTATTGCATTCCTACATCTATATTGTAATAAATCCTGCTAATTTCTTGTCTTAATGTCTTATTTTGTGGGTTTGTCTTAATGAAGGGAGAGAAGATAAGAGCAAATAAAAAATAGTTAAATTATGATTTAATTGGATCTATTTGGTTTATTGAAAATAAAGCCAAGTAAATAAGTAAAAATCAGAATTAGAAGAATTAATTTGGATTGATTGAAGAATCAAGGAGATAGAGGCAAATCCAAAAGTCCAAAGGTAACCCTATCAATATACAAAAGGATATCTAAAGGATTGAGATGTATATTTAGAAGATTCAGAGAGATAAGACGCAATCTAACTGAAGATCAAGGGATAAAATAAAAATTTATCTCTAACCTTATCTCCAATTTTATCAAAAGATCTTTTCTATTGGGCAAGAGATTTTGTGCATATTTTCATACGCTCTCTCTTATCCAGTTTTGCCTATAAATACCTGCATTTTTGAATGTAAAGGGGCACAACTCCAATAGAGAATTTTAGGCTAGTTTTTGTTCTAGTTTAGTTTACATTTTTGTTCTTCAGATTTATTTATGTAACTTAGAAGAGAGAAGAATTTTATGAGAAAATGAAAGTGAAACTTGTACTGAGAGTGACACTGGTGTAAGTAATCTTCTTTGCTTTCATTTTTACATTATTGAATCTAAAGTTACATTCTTTTTTCTTCATTTCTACTTTTCTTCTACTTTTCTCTGATGTGCTTGTAATCCAAATGAATCTTATAGTCTCAAAATTGCCTTGCCTTTGCAAGTGTCATTGATGCCTTATGGTGATGGATAGCCATTTCTAAATTAGTTTAAACTTCCACCTTTATTTCGTAGTTTACAATGGGAATGGGGAAGATCCTATACGCCATGCTTTGATCGCATTCAAGCCAAGATATTTTATTGCAACGGATCCAAGTTAAGCAAGCTTCAAGGAGGTAAGTAAGTATTTATTTTAATTCTTTCTTTCTTTGCTTAGAAACACATCTCCAAAACACATCTCTCTTTATTCTTCTTTACTTTAACTTAGTTTTTCTTTTTCTTTTCAAAATCCAACAATCACTATCTTCTCCACTCTTCCATTTTCTCCAAATTAATATAGCTTTCTTTTCTTTTTCTTTATAAAAATAAAGAAGAAATTTTAACCAGTTTAGTAACTTAGAAAAAGAACTTACTAAAGCTTTTATCGCAAGTCCCTCCTTGTTGATCATGACCCGCATAGCCACTTGGTATAGCGGTAGAATTGAAAATCTTGCACACTTTTATTCTTTATTTCTAAACTCTTTATTTTTTTGTGCACAAGGTTATCTCAATCACGTGTGGCGGGAAAGGTTGGACAACTGCCAGTGGCGGTCCTGGCTACCGGTGGTAGGTAGAGGGAATAGAGGAGGAAGGAAAGATGAAAAGGAAGAAAGAAGAGAGAAAGAAAGAGAAGAGAGAGAGAGAGAAACATAGAGAAGGGGAAAGAGAAGAGAGGAAGGAGAGGGAAGAATTGTTGGTGGCCTGGGCCTGGCCGGTAGCGAGGTCGCCGGAGTGGGGCCGTAGTGAAGGCATTTGGGTGCTCAGGTGTTTGTTTAAGGAGAAAGAAAATAAAAGCGAGAGAGATAAAAGGAGAATTAGAGAGAATGAGATGAGATGGAGAGAGTTTAAAGAGTAAATTTGAGTAGGAAGAGTCGGTGGAAAGTGAGGCGGTGTCTTGCAAGGGAAGGAAAAGGAGGAGATTGGTGGGGAAGAAAAGAATTAGAAAGAATTATTTAATATTATTTTATCCAGTAAAATTTAACTAGTCCAGAACGGTTCCCAAAATTTTTGTAAAATAAAAAATATTACACTGAGGAATATGAAATCAGATTCTAGAAATTTAGCCTAATTTGCAAATTAAAAATCCTGAAATTAATTGGTGATACCGGTCAACACCGGATTAGCCAGAGTTTTGATTAATTCAGAACCCTAAAAATATGCTACAGTAGAAAATAAGATTTTAAAGTATAATTTGAAAGCAGATTCTATAATTTTAACTCTATTTATAAATTAAAAATCATGTAGTCGATTATCGGTATCGGTTGACGCCGAATTCGAAGATTATTCAAAATAATCCAGAAAATTTGCAGAAAATTTTGAAAAATCTAAAATATAGGAAAATAATATCTAAAACTGGTTCAATCTGACTATCAAAAATTCAAATCAACTTTGTACGCCATATCGAGTATTAATACTATAACACGTACATCTAGGGCCAGAGGTTATACTATCGGAGAGGCTTTCACCGATATTGGTGAAATGATAGAGGAATTGTCTTAGCCCGGGGTTCAGAGGTTCCTATAACCGATGCTAGTGGGCCTTCCATGAGTGCGACGGATGTGGTGAAGGGATCTTTTCTGCTTGGAGAATTTTGTGAAGAAATGTCTTCTTCTACTCCTCAACCAGGTGAGATAGAAGAACTTCATTTTGCAACTCTTGTTCTTAGAGTCGTTATTAACACTGCTACAGTGGCTACAGGAACTCTTGCACGAGCTCAAACAACCAATTTAATCATGAATACACATGCAAAAGATAGCTCCATTACCGCTTCAGTGCATGAGACTGGTGGTGAGGCGCACTCTTGAAGTTATCGTGGCATAGAATTCTACTTCTATTCCAACACCTGAAGCTCCTGTGGTAACTTCAAAGATGAGGTTGCTCATGGTTTAGCTTATGCCTGTAATTTTAGGAGGAGCAAGTGTACCACCTTCATCTTCCGAGAGTGCACCTGCCATAGTATGGAGACAGGGTCAGCAAGTCCTCCATCCAGGCTTACACCAGTTGTAGACATCTTGGAAGGTATGAGCACTTGAGTGATCGACCAATTCCTCTCCATGATAGAGTATTGCACCTTTCTAGGCGGAGCTCCTTCGAATTCGTATGGTCACTGCTCAAGAACCATGTTGAAAATATCAAGAAGGTTGGGGGTTCCGAGCGAACAAAAATGTACCAGGCACGAGTGGATCAACTGGGATCCTATTCGGTGGACTTGTGAAACCTTAAAAGTGCTAACTTGGTCGCCACTGCTCAGTGTTGAAAAAGAGAGAGCAGAACAAGCATGTCATCTGGACGAGATCAGGGCTAGCTATCAGAATTTATCAAATTATCTTTAGAAGTCGGAGCTTAACGCCAAAAGTGCGAAGGATGTCATTGCATGTGCTCGGGAAGTAATTGCCAAGGTGTAAGCCTTGATACAAGACAACAAGCAAGTACTTGCACTGGAGAAGAAGAAGATGGACGAGCTTGATGCCGCTAGAAGTCAGGTGCAGCTAGAACTCACTATCCAATCTTTTAAGCTAGAAACATTCCAGGATCGACATGCCACAAAGAAGCTCTTGACTGAAGAAGAGCTGTGTGTTAAAGCAATGGTTGTGGTTGAAGAAACCCGCTAGAGGGACATTGTCATGCCCTGCTTCCTAAAATACAGAGTACCGGTACGTGACGATGGCCAGCAAATACTCATGAAGAGTGAAATCTCTTCTATGAATACCTTAAGCTGTCAAAAATGAGCAGAATAGCTCACATATATGCATATACAACCAAGCTCAGGGATAAAAATCACATATATGAAACATAGAATAATAAACAATATTATCCACCATATCTAAATAAGATAAGTCAAGAAAAAAAAACTAAACTCACCGCAGAACAACTTAATCATAATATGTTCTACGATCAGATCTCTATACCAGCTTTCCGATTTAGATACTGAAAAATAATAAAGGTCTATTAGAAGCGAATAGTAAGGGTACACGAAGAAATATAACAGTAAAAGAGAGAATATGAAAATATAGTAACAGTACAAGTAGGACATTGAAATAATAAAATCAATATGTTGGCAGTATCGAGAACTGAAAGTAATAACAGTAACAGAAAAATCGAGATGATAGATCATGTACAAAGAGACCGTGCATGCATGGTGTGACATATATATAGTGAACATGAGATGTCCTGGACGAGTAACTATTGTGTAGTAGAATCACAAGATCACAAGATAAAATAACATGGTAGTTCTAGGAACATTATGTAGTCAAAATTGAAATCACCTAGAGGGGGGTGAATAGGTGATAATACTAATCTAAATACTAAATGCGAAATTTAAAACTAATTTGCAACAACACTTAGTGCAACCAACGAGAGTAACCGAATTCCCCGTGAATGGCTCTGGACTAACTCCTCTTGATTCCTCTGAATAAGAGTTGAGGCGCTATATGAAGCTCTAGGGGTTAGGCACAAGTGAGGCACACACAAACAATCCAAACATATAGAGATAGGCAATAATGAATCAATGCAAGGCACAACACAAGCATATAAGATATGACAATATGAATAATGCAATGCACAAGTAAAGAGAAAGAGAGAGAGAGAGAGAGTAAAGAGTCAATGGATCAAACGCAAATAACAAGATGTGTTGCGAGGTTCGAGCACCGAGCTCTACGTCCCCGCCTTCACCGAGAAGGATTTCTAATCCACTAACTTGTCCACCTAGGCCTCTCACCGAGGGAACCTCCACCGAGGATTTTGGGCAAATACAACCGGGAGTACCGAACTCCTCTCTCAACCAATACAACCTCCACCGAGGCAATACAAACACAATCCACCTCTACTGAAGAGGGATACAAATCCAAACCAACTCCGCCTCACCAAGAGGGAGTAAATCACAACCTCAACCTCTACCAAAGAGGGAGCACCCCACAATCCAAATCCACCTCTACCAAAGAGGGATATCCACAAAGAGAGGGGTTTACAACTTGGTGGTATATCTCAACCACAAACTGTAACGGTCCCAGATTCCATAAATTCCATTATAACAAAAATATTCTTTTAAACTGATAGATTATCATAATCATTCCAAGCTCTTAAAATTTTCGGCAGCACTTCCTTTGTAAATGTTACATGCCCAAATATACATTTCAATTTACAGAAATTTTAACCAACAACAGTCCACTTATTCTCAAATCACACATGTAAGTCAAAGTTAACAATCACCCAAGCAATCATAATAATACCTCGACTCACCACGGCCTGTTAATTCCTCAAATAATAATTTCGGCTTGACATCGCCTTCTTATATGAAACAAAAGAAAACATATGCCCGAGAGTACTCCTCTCGGCATCCATAATATAAACAGATCTAACTATAACTTTAACACATCACCATAATTACAATCTAACTTACTTCATACATATCCATCTCTCAAAACGTACATAAGGTATCAGTATACATCAAGTAGGATTCCCAACAGGAACTAAATTATAATCTAATACAATCATTAATAATAAACTTCTCAACAAACACCTAAATCTCAAGCTGGTCTTCTGCCATACAGCGACCTGAAATATAAAACTGGGAGGGAGTGAGCTCGACAGCTCAGTGAGAGAGAATCAAAGTGAATCAAGGAAGAAAATACAATTAAGGGGCGTGTTTCTTTCTTCAACAATTTTAGAAAGTACAGATGAACAAATGAAACGATGAGAGAGCAATATCTTATAATGAATGATTAACACAAAGATCCATATAATCTATGTGACGGTCTGACTTCTCTAGAATCGATTCTCTTTAACTTTCTTTAGTTTTTCTGTTGCAGATTACTTGGTCTAGAAATTCAATAAGATACTCTCTCAGTTATTATAACTTATGCATGGCTCTGTTTTAAGTACTTTTGACACATATCATCACATAACTCATATCTCATACATTAGGTGCAACCAATCAAAATCAAAGTTTCATGGGGGGTAAGTATATGTCTCGGTAATACAATACCACAATATCACCCCATATCATCTAAGTATAATTTATCCATATGGATAACGCGATCACACATAATCATACTACACTTCACGATATTCACATATCATACTTAGAGATGTGCACAACACACATGATACACATGCATATACAACCACAGTGAAGTGTGAGAATTCCCCGTCTTCTCCCTCCTACCGGCTCCCGCACGGCCCCTTCCTCCTATATATATATTTGTATGTATATACAACAATAACACCGTCTTCCCCCCTCCTACCGGTTCCCGCACGGCCCCTTCCTCCAATATATATATATAACAATCCCACCGTCTTCCCCCTCCTACCGGCTCCTGCCCGGCCCCTTCCTCCAATGCAAAAGATGTAACAAACATATACACAGACACATTCAAAAGCACAAATAATGATTTCATCACGATTCGAACACCAACCCCTTTATTGCAGTTTACCTTTTAGCTTGACACTAATGTCCATTAACATCCATATATGACACACCAAATGTGTATATACATATATAGGAGTTACCAGTTAATACTGTAGTAATCTATTCATCTCAATTTAATAAGTCAGCTTCTCATTTACTTTGTTAAGTATTAGCCTTTTGAGTTGTGCTACTAGCACATCAACATTCAATTATGTAGCATACAATCATGATCGTAAATTTTACAATGCATACACGTCATGGAGATCAATTCATCAACAAAACAAATACTAAAAATTGTTGCTTGAGGGCAAAGATAATTGTCACATAGGTATACAACTTTCTAGTTATGTTCATGTGACATCCCCGTCAATTTCATATATATTCAACGTACATCAAGGTTATAAACAATCATCACTTAGATGTGGGTGCACAGTGTATCAATAACCATATGAAGAATAAGCAATATCAACAAGTTATCTATTATGAGAACTCTTATAATAATTTACACCCGAGTATCAGTAATAATGTTGGATTTCTATTCACATCAACGCACCCGAGCTTTCATTCATACGTCTAACATCACTAGTTTCTTTAACGCTCATGTGTCTAGTATGGTTCCGACAGAACTCCTAATACCATAATTATTCGGCCAGTTAGTCAATTAATGACTACCAATATGATTAGACAATTCATTACCAACCTTGATTCCCGACTTCGTAATTAACAGTTCCAGCTCTGACGATTTTCATAACTGCCACTTACGTAACTATTGATTTCCAATCTCACAATTTAAAGCGAAGTATCCTCTATGGACACCAACATCAATGATATAATTTGCTCATGCCTAAAATTCACATATTTATGAGGCAATATGAAAAGATATAGTTTTCATAGCTCACAGCCATGAGGTATCCACTCTATATTTCTTCGTAGTCTTCTGTTGCATCAATTTATAGTTAACCATCAATGCCTGGTGTGACGTGAGTACCATGTTAATTCTTATAGACAAGTAATATGAAAATTTGTTTACAATCTCCCCCTTTATACCCTTCTATCGCAGTACTCCAAACTTGTGAATATTGTCGATAAAATTTTCAGCCTAATCCTATCCCGCAATCATAGAGTCGGAAACCACAGTCCTATTAGCTCGGGACTGTGAGTTGTAAACCCGCAACATTGGACAGTGTTATTAATTTGTAACAACATGCGTTATTAAAACTTATTTCTTATTATTGAAAATTATAATACTTGCCATCTGCCATAATCCTTAGTTATCCCGAACCTCTTGAATCTCGCTTCTAAATCATGTGCGGAAGGAGAGATGGGTCGAGTAATTCTTCCAGTTGCCTCCCTTTTCCCTTTGCCATTAGGATTTGTGTTAGTACTACCAATTGATTGGATCTATAATTCAACTCATCAGAATGTGCTCGACATACCCAAATGTATCAATACCCCTAGACATGTCAGATTTTCCAAGTGTCTGGGCGAATGCAATAGTAATTATTTAATGATGCAGAAATGCCCAACAATATACCTACCTGAACTTGAAATAATATAATACAAGGATAAGAGCTCTTTCATGAGAATATTGTTTTATGCTGAGCTCAGAGAATTCTAATCTAGTGCTATTGGATCCAGAGCACCACTTGATCTAGCACCAAGACTCTGAAATTTATATAAAATCTGATAGGAGGGTTCTATGTCATTTCACTAGCTACACTGAAAATTTAACAAAAATTATTACGTCAAGAATATATCGAGTCATAACCTACCAAATTTTAGAATAAGTATCGTCGTCCAAAACCCAATACACTTTACTGCCACTAGGCACAAGTAGTAAAATCTTTCCGGCTTTTTAACTTCTTTCTAATTATTTACGAGGACAGATCCTGAGGTTACCTCTTAAATAGAAACAAACATATAAAATTTATGAAACATCAACATTCATTATTAGGAGCGTATTCAGTTCTGAGCTTCGCGCAACATGCCTCTCTATTTATTCTAAAAAAATTCTCATGGGCTTCCCCTTAAATGGTAATTCATAAGGAGAAAACTATTTTTCGACATAATTTATGTTTTCTTCTGTTTCTCAAAGGATTCCTAACGTCCAACCAACGCAGGTTTAAAATTCATGTGCTTAGAGATACTATCACCTTTCTGATAGTTTATTAAATGACATTTATAATTGAGTTAACTAGTAAATGAAAATTCAGAAACTCCTCAATCATAAAAGAAAATTCTGCAACTCAAGAATCTTGACTAGCCGATCTTATTTTGATGATAACTTTCAGCACAGACCCTCAATTGGGACACCGCAAAAGCCGTTGGAAAGTAGATTCGATTATCTTTCCAACAATATATTACATGACACGTTTAATTTAAGAAAAATATACTAAATAATCAGAAACTCCTTGATCGGTTAAAAATTCTGCAACACAGTAGTGTTGACCAACTTGCCGTATTTTGACGATAACTTTCAACACAGACCTTCAATAGGGATACGGTAAGAACCGTTAGAAAGCTGACTTGATTATCTTTCTAACGACATATAAATATGATACTTATTACTCATAATACCTAGGCGAACTCCCTCTGAATTTACAGATCATAAAAACTAGACAGATTTGCACGCAATTCTAATGTCCCCAAATTTTGGGTTAGTCTCAAATGTCTTTAAATCCCTTCACCAAATTAAATCACAACTAATAGTTCTCTTATTTGATTACTCTATTCAGAATAAAATGAGTTAGGTCATGAAGTTATTTTATTTTTGTCAAGAAAATATAAAAATTATATCAAAATAGATCGAAGGGTTTCCCATCCTCTTTCTCATAATCTAATATCATAACCACAACAAATTTATAAATTTTCATTTGAGATCAATCAATATACCAAGAGATCTAAAGATATATCATCAAAATTTTGCAAGAAAATAAAAGGGAAAAAGGAAAACTTTGGAACTCCCTCACCTTGCTCCGCCGGCCGGCCGCGGCCCATGGCCGGTCGCTGCGCCCCATGGCCGGCCAACCCTTCGGCCGCCCCGATCCGCGAGAGAGAGAGAGAGAGAGAGAGAGAGAGAGAGAGAGAGAGAGAGAGAATAGAGATGATCTCTTAGGGTTTGAAATTTTTGGATGAGAATGAGAGAGGGTTTTGAGAGAAATTTCTCTCTAGGGTTCCCTAATTTAGGAGAGATGAGAGGGAACGTAACTTTCAGCCTGAGAAAGGAAAGAGAGAGATGGGAAACTTTTTCATCCCTCCATTTACACATAACCCCCTTCCCAAATAAAATTTGCACTATGAATTTCTCTCCCTTCGTCTCATGAAGCCACATGTCCCTACTCATGCCACATGTCTCCACCATTCCCAAATAAAATCTTAGCCATCCATCTACCCACTTCATGCATACCTACCCTCTTCCACTAACTATTATGAATATATAATTATGGTATTTTTCTTGGTATTTACACAATATTTCAATACATCCATGCAATGTATATATTTATATACGCACATATGTTCCATATCCATATATATACATGCCAAAATATTCTTACACCTATATTTGAAATTATTAAATATTTATTTCACTTCAAATTTCCCCATAATAAAAATTAAAATAAATAAAAATTCTATTTTACACAAAACACGTTCAATCATCATCTTAAATAATTCTGTCGGATCACGTAATCAAATATTAGGATATTAAATTAGGATTTTAAATAATCGGGGTGTTACACAAACTTCCTTTTTCCACAAAACAAGTGATCCTATAGAGAAGATAGATTGATAGCTCAAGTGTGGAAAACAAGGTGTTTTGGAAATCAAATAACAAAGAAAAATCCTTGAAATAACACTTGCAATATGATAGAAATGAAGATCTAAAGCAATATCCCAAAAACCTATTTTTCTTTGAATTTTCCAAACCCTTGAAAACAATAAGGATGAAATCTTTAAGCTCTTAAACACTTTTGAAAACTTGTTTTTAAAACCAGAGAATAGAGAAATTTTTCTTCTTCAAAAACTTAACCAAAATCCCAAAGAAATGAGGCTTAAATAGCCTCCAACAAAAAACTAGCCGTTGGCTGAAAAAGTCAGCCAGCGCGGCTGGCGGTCGACCGCCAACGGTCAAAAAAATGACCGTTGGAAGCCAGCGGTCGACCGGCCGGTCGACCGTAAAAATCCAGAGAGCAAAGCTCTCTGGCCGGTCGACCGCACGGTCGACCGCCCAAGTGCCTGGCCAACGTGCACAAGCTTGTGCACGTCAGTCGACCGCCCGGTCGACCGACCGACTCTGGGTCCGGTCGACCGGTCGGTCGACCGCCAGAGCCTGGCAGGCAGGGTTCTGGGTCAGAAAAACTTGTTAAAAAATATTCTAAAAATTTCCATAAATTTCTTAAAAATCCACAAAATAGTTTTATCATTCTACATAGAAATATAAACTTGTGTTAAAAATTTCAACACAAATATTAAACATTTTAAACCATTTTTGTGTTATGGAAAATTGCCGAAAACCAAAACCTGTATTTTTCCAAACTTGAATTTTCCAAATGAAAATCCGATTTTTCCAAAACTCATTCAAATACAAAAACATGATATTTAAACACTTTGAAGCATGTTGCATATGGACATAAGTCTAATATACATGAAACATATATATATCATTGTTTTTGACCTTTAATTCCAAAAATATGTTTTGTAAAATACCAAAACATCAAAACTCATGAATAGGCATATCAAAATAAGTTTGTTTAAGATATGAAGCATACATGTATATATAGAACATATCTAATATACATAAACATGAAAACTTGTTTTGATCTATCTATTCATGAAAACCAATATCGGTTAAACCAAAAACTGAAAACCGATAAACAAGAAAACTAAAATAAGTGTGTGTATTGTGAACTTGAGCATATCAACTATCTAGTCTTTACACATGAATCTAAAACACAAACTAAACTAGGATACCGAAGACTTCTTGTAGAGCGCCGTCTCCAAGCCGACTCGATCCAAAACTCCGTGATCCACCGAGCTAGGCTCCAACGAGTGCTATGTATGATCTTGATGCTCGGGCTCTGGAATCACCACGTGAAAGCTTTCAAACCATCTTGTTGAAGCTAATCACCAACTAATATCTTGATAAAAGATCTGAAACTAAACATCACAAGATTATTAGTAAACATAACTACATGAGTTAATCATCATCAAAACTAGAGTGGAAATCCTCTGGGCCAACAATCTCCCCCTTTTGATGATGACAAAACTCATGGAGTTATATATGCAAGGATTAAAGTTAAGCTTCAAAGAAGCTCCCCCTTAACTCATGCATCACAATAAACATATAAATATGCAATGAAAATTAAACATGAAAATGCATAGACATGCATAAAACAATGAACTATGGTCTTGATATCAATTAAACGGTAAAACTCTATTAAAGCTCTTGATATCAAAATAAAAAAAGGTTCTTTAAATAAAGCTCTTGATATCAACAAATAAACGAAAAATGCTCTTGATATCAATTAAACGACAAACTAATAAATAAAAAACAAACTATATTTCTAGATAAACAAAACATGCATATAAAAACATGCCATATAAACTCAAATAATTCTCCCCCTTTTTGTCAATCATCAACAAGGGGTTGAATAAAACAAAAATATGTTCTCCCCTTTTTGTCAAAAAAAATGATGTCAATAAGTGGTGCAATCAAATATGATACCAATTAAAATATGTCAATGTAGAACAGTTTGATACCAATTGAAAGGAAACATAAAAACATTTAAGAATTGATATCAAATGAAAGTAAATAAAGGCATTGATACCAATTGCAAATATTCAAATAAACATCTTGATTCCAATTGTAAGAATTTGTCATTTAGAACATATGATACCAAAATAAGATAAATATTCATTTTTTTAATCATTTTATATCATAAAGTATGGGAGTAGAAATCATCGGTAAACAAAATACCAATTGAAAGACATAAAGTATGGGAATAGAACATATGAATTTTCTCCCCCTTTATGAAATACCAAATAAAATGATGCATAAGCTTGTATTGAATACCAATTGAAAACTAATCAATTGAAACATGAAGTCATTAAAATATAAAGCTTTAGCATAAACAAAATTTGTGCTATTTTTGAGCATAAGTAAAAACATATATATGTATGAAAATTTAGATACCAATCGAAATTGATACTATTTGAAGAGTATGCATACATACATAAGAATATATATGAGTATACAATAAATGTTAATATTGATACCAATTGAAAGAATCCAATGATACCAATTGAAACAACAATAATATCAAGTGTATATCTCATATTACCTACCACCCATTCATGCTCAAGTTTAAAATGATTTTCACTATAAAGCATACATGGCATGGTCTCCCAACCAACCGCCCGTGGAAGGTAGGGGTTTTCAAAAAATGGGTTTGAAATTATTGAATGTTTGAAAAACTCTACCAAACGAAGAATATCGAAACTAGTTAAATGGAAAAACTTGTAAACTAGTACGAAATCCTTCAAGTAAGGAATAAAACAAAAGTATTTTTCATAAAACACATGTAAATCACATGGCACTAAACACTCGAAATCAATAAGGCGCATATCATACTCATGAAAATAAAATCATGAGAAACCATTAAATAAAGTGAGTGCAAAAGTGTAATGTGAAACATGGCATCATGAAAATATTCAATTAAGCTCATGTGGAATTCCTTTAAACATGAAAACATGAAACACTAAATTTTCATTAAAAACAAATTATACTTCAAGGCATATGTATGTTTTGACAAAACAAAAGGTATACATACATGTCCCTAAACATAATTGAGTTCATAATAAATATTTGCATGAAAAGCAAATGACTCAAGGGGTATACATGTATATCTTAAGGTTTGGCAAAATAAACATATACATGAAGTGAAAACACATGATCATAAAACATGTCCAAAATGGGGAATACAAGTTAAATGCATGGATCATCAAAACTAGACTATACTAGAACATCTAATGGGTACAAATAAGCATTCAAGCACATACATATAAAAATTTATTTGTGGCCCACTATATGTACAAGTATATATCCTAGTCTTAATGAAAACTAACATTTAAACAAGTAATCAAAACATGAAGCATAAAACGAGACATAAATCAACATGATAAACATAAAAACTATCATTATGTAAATCAACATGCTATTAGAATTATGATATACATAATAGCTAAACATATGTGAGAACACAAAGAATGATCCATATGAACATGGGTGATCTCAAAAGCTATACATGTATGTCAATGGTCTAATAATCATGATATTTAACATACTAATCAAAACATAAAGCATCAAAACAAAAATCATAAACATCCATATGATCATTATGTTTATACACATGCATTAGATCTAGGACATACATATTAGTTTAAAACAAAGTGAGAACACAATGATATAAGTCCATATTAAACATGGGTGTCTCAAATAACTAAACATGTATATCACTAATCTAATAAACATGGCATAAGCATAATGAACAATAAAACAAGACATGCTATAAATCAAGGACATGAAAAGCATGCAAATATAAACGGGAGTTAGAGATCGATACCAAAACCGATGAAGACACCTCTCTAGTTCTCCAAACTAAGGTGGTCCTCCCACCAAACTTCCCTTGAAAGTGATGCATTCAAATAGTCCTCATGAAGCTCGGAACGCATCCACCTCAAGGTACCATCGCTCTCACGTCATGCGAGAGACCACACCTACATCAAATACAATAGGGGTGGTCTTTGGTACCATACTCTTTTGGGTCCATGGGGTTAGTTCCTTTCCTAATCCAAACAAATTTATTTGCTAAATTAGAATCATTTATACGATCATAACAAAATTTAGCAAGGTGGCCCTTACGTCCTCAATGTGTACAAGTGTACACATGAGCATACATAGTGTGATGGTTATGACCGTGGGAAGCATGTGTATGCCGTGGAGGGTGTGCATGCAAAGATGGAACTTGTTTCTTTCGAAACAAAGATTCCAAACGTGTATGACTCAAAACACATTGGCTCAAAGTGGAGCCCAAATAATCCATATTCTTCTTAAGCATAGATATATCATTTTCAATTATGGAAGAAATGGAGCATGCAACAGGTAAGCTAGATGAAACTACACTAGCATGGCAAACATGTGTATCTATATCATTTTGTAAAGAAATATTTTTCTTTAAACAAACTTCTAAATCCTTTGAAATAGACTCAATTTTTATTTTTAAAGAATCATTTTCTTTTACAACAAAACCCACTTTTGAAGACAAGTTTTCATTTTTCTTCAAAATTATTTCACAATCATTTATAGATTTTAAAAATTTATTTTCCTTTAGGGCAAGGTCTAATCCCTCTCATTTGAAATCTCCACCTTATCTTACAAAATCAAATCTAGTTTTGAACACAAAATCTTGTTTTCTTCTTTTAATTCAAAAACTCTTCTTTTTCAAAAGGTTGTATTTTTCTATCAATTTTTCACAAACACTAGAAAGTTCTTCATTTAAAGTGTTAGGATCAACATGCTCATTACTAGAAGAACTAGCATCATTACAATCTAGTTGAGATTCTGAATATACCTCAAGGGAGTCATTCCCTTGGACCATGAAGCATTGTGACTCGGATTCTCCGCTAGATTCCTCCTCCGTTGAATTGGCAATTGAAGCTTGGAGGTGGTCAATTTGTTCCACACTGCAAAGGCGGAATCAAAGTTAGAAACAAGCATGAGATATTCTTTGTTTAGCGTGCTTCTAATAGCCTCAAGGGCTTGTGTATTGGCCCCTACATGATTGCGGTTACCAAGATAGCATTTCTTGGTAGCGGCAAGGAAAACATGCAAACTTAGGGTTTTAAATACATGGACATCCTAAATTTCCATGTGTCAATGTTGGAAACATCAAACATGGGAGGTGACAAGCAATCCATGAGTGTGTGCAAACAATATATATGTGCAAAATGCAAATGAAAGATTAGCAAACCAAGATCTCACTCCGAGGTGGTTAAACCAAATATCAGGAACGTAGGCTCTGATACCAATTGAAATCACCTAGAGGGGGGTGAATAGGTGATAATGCTAATCTAAATACTAAATGTGGAATTTAAACTAATTTGTAACAACACTTAGTGCAACCAACGAGAGTAGCCGAATTTCCCGTGAATGGCTCTGGACTAACTCCTCTTGATTCCTCTGAATAAGAGTTGAGGCGCTATATGAAGCTCTCGTGGTTAGGCACAAGTGAGGCACACACAACAATCCAAGCATATAGAGATAGGAAATAATGAATCAATGCAAGGCACAACACAAGCATATAAGATATAACAATATGAATAATGCAATGCACAAGTAAAGAGAGAGAGAAAGTAAAGAGTCAATAGATCAAACGCAAACAACAAGATGTGTTTCGAGGTTCGAGCACCGAGCTCTACGTCCCCGCCTTCACCGAGAAGGATTTCTAATCCACTAACTTGTCCACCTAGGACTCCCACCGAGGGAACCTCCACCGAGGATTTTGGGCAAATACAACCGGGAGTACCGATCTCCTTTCTCAACCAATACAACCTCCACCGAGGCAATACAAATACAATCCACCTCTACCGAAGAGGGATACAAATCCAAACCAACTCCACCTCACCAAGAGGGAGTAAATCACAACCTCAACCTCTACCAAAGAGGGAGCACCCCACAATCCAAATCCACCTCTACCAAAGAGGGATATCCACAAAGAGAGGGGCTTACAACTTGGTGGTATATCTCAACTACAAACAACTTCCTTTTTCACAAAACAAGTGATCCTATAGAGAAGATAGAATGATAGCTCAAGTGTAGAAAACAAGGTGTTTTGGAAATCAAATAACAAAGAAAAATCCTTGGAAAAACACTTGCAATATGATAGAAATGAAGATCTAAAGCAATATCCCAAAAACCTATTTTTCTTTGAATTTTCCAAACCCTTAAAAACAATAAGGATGAAATCTTTAAGCTCTTAAACACTTTTGAAAACTTGTTTTTAAACCAGAGAATAGGGAAATTTTTCTTCTTCAAAAACTTAACCAAAATCCCAAAGAAATGAGGCTTAAATAGCCTCCAACAAAAAACTAGCCGTTGGCTGAAAAAGTCAGCCAGCGCGGCTGGCGGTCAACCGCCCGGTCGACCACCAACGGTCAAAAAAATGACCGTTGGAAGCCAGCGGTCGACCGGCCGGTCGACCGTAAAAATCCAGAGAGCTTTAAATCCAGAGAGCAAAGCTCTCTGGCCGGTCGACCGCACGGTCGACCGCCCAAGTGCCTGGCCAACGTGCATAAGATTGTGCACGTCGGTCGACCGCCCAGTCGACCGACTCTGGGTCCGGTCGACCGGTCGGTCGACCGCCAGAGCCTGGCAGGTAGGGTTCTTGGTCAGAAAAACTTGTTAAAAAATATTCTAAAAATTCCCATAAATTTCTTAAAATCCACAAAAATAGTTTTATCATTCTACATAGAAATATAAACTTGTGTTAAAAATTTCAACACAAATATTAAACATTTTAAACCATTTTTGTGTTATGGAAAAATTGCCGAAAACCAAAACCTGTATTTTTTCAAACTTGAATTTTCCAAATGAAAATCCGATTTTTTCAAAACTCATTCAAATACAAAAACATGATATTTAAACACTTTGAAGCATGTTGCATATGGACATAAGTCTATTATACATGAAACATATATATATCATTGTTTTTGACCTTTAATTCTAAAAATATGTTTTGTTAAAATACCAAAACATCAAAACTCATGAATAGGCATATCAAAATAAGTTTGTTTAAGATATGAAGCATACATGTATATATAGAACATATCTAATATACATAAACATGAAAACTTATTTGATCTATCTATTCATGAAAACCAATATCGGTTAAACCAAAAACCGAAAACCGATAAACAAGAAAACTAAAACAAGTGTGTGTATTGTGAACTTGAGCATATCAACTATCTTGTCTTTACACATGGATCTAAAACACAAACTAAACTAGGATACCGAAGTCTTCTTGTAGAGCGCCGTCTCCAAGCTGACTCGATCCAAAACTCCGTGATCCACCGAGCTAGACTCCAACGAGTGCTATGTATGATCTTGATGCTCGGGCTCTGGAATCACCCCGTGAAAGCTTCCAAACCATCTTGTTGAAGCTAATCACCAACTAATATCTTGATAAAAGATCTGAAACTAAACACACAAGATTATTAGTAAACATAACTACATGAGTTAATCATCATCAAACTAGAGTGGAAAGCCTCTGGGCCAACAAAAATAAGGCATGTCACATAAGTCTCAAGTATCAGTATCATGAAAATATATGTTAGGTACTAGATCACTGAAGACAATGCAGGATATGACGCAAGTGTATATATCTAGCATTTTATTAACCTTATACTAATGCAAATATCATGTGCCCTATCCCATAAGACAGTTGCGTATCAAACAAGTGATGCATTAGTGGATCCTGATAGCAGGGAGTAACAGTTCACTGTACTCAGGTATCATGTAACATGTAATAACAGGTGCGCGCATAAATCTCAAAAACATAAGAACACGTGTGGCATCCAAACCCACAAGGGTCTCCCTTCCAAGCACACCTCCCTGATTTCTCCTGCTACCAGTCTCCCTCGGTAACCCCAGCTTGGTTAATTTCATTAACCAATGCAAGTGCAAGATAATGTGTGACTCAGTATAACATGATCTGGATTTGGTATCGAGAATGTCAGTGTCAGATAGTGATTACAATGTATACCAAGATCACGGGACAATGTAGACAGTGGCAATAACAAATACAAAGTAGTACATGTGATGTCAGATAAATACAAAGTAGTGCAGGTGATGTCAGTGTCATGTAATTTAAAGGTCATAGTAAATCAGTCATGATCATATGTCCATAATCCAATAAGTATCCTCGAATAATTCCTGAGAATGTAATGAGCAATTTTTTCGATTTATTTTCAGTATTAACAGGATCACAATATCATCTGACATTTATCCTCAAGATTTCACATCATAATTCTCAGTCGTGACCAGTATTAATTTTATGTCAATGAAACAGTCTACCAGATACTAGCAAACATGTTAATATAAGTTTGTTGTTTGCTTGAGCAATAATGAGATAAAAAAAATGAAATGCAAGACAATGTAACTAGATCATGAAATTATACCAAAAACATAAGAATTGTCTGTATAATCGGGAAGAGAGTTTAACGGGATTTCGAGGCAATGTCGGTGATAATGAAACAAAGTATCGAATCAGACTATCACACACAAACAATAATGTCAATTTAAGTTGGATACATGCATGGACAGTAACGAGATGCAAACATGATATGTAAGACAAAGTAACACGATCATGAGGTGAAATCGATGATGATATCAAGAATTAATGGTAAAATGAACAATACAATGATCAACAGTACATACGGAATAATGCAATGCGTACGCACTAGTAATCGTGATGACAGGATGAACGATAATGAGGAACATGATGACATAGAGAAATTATTAGTTAATGGATAATATTAAATTCAACAGGAAAATCAAGGAGAACAAATCGTGCACACTTGCCTGATGTCGTTGGAATCTGATTTCCCTTAACAGCAACCGGTACTAGTAGATTCGCGGCCTAAATATTGTGTGAGTTAATTAGAGACTTGACATGTTCTATATTCAGTGATGAGAATGTAATTTTTACTATTTATTAAATAGGGTATAGTTTTATTCCAAATTTGGTTGGTTAATATTTTCAAATAATTTAATTTTCTAATTTTGCAACCATTTAAAAATATAATTTCATGATAAAATACATGCACAAACTAATAATCTTTACATATCACTGGATTATGAATTTTACTTTTTTTTTATATTTAGAAATTTATTGGCAATTTTTAAATAAACAACCATTAATTAATGATTATAAAGAATATTTAATTTTATGTTATTCTAAAAAATATTATGCCTAAAATAATTTTACTGAGTCCCAAATTTAGTTTATGATTTTCTATGAATTTTTTGGAATTTTCTATGTTTATTTCTAATTTTTTGAATTAAAATAAGCCTAAAAATCAATAAAAATCTTAATGGATCTGTTTGCTACAGTAACTGGTCTGCTACAGTAATGAGTCTGGGTCTGGTCTGCTACAGTATTGGTCTGCTACAGTAATTTTTCTCTTTCCTTTTTCATTTGATTTGATTTTCTTTTCTTTTCCTTCTTTTTTTTAATGGGTCGGATCCAGGTCTGTGTTTTGCACAGACCCGGACTGGGTCTGGTGCACAGAACCAGACCCGGACTAGTTCTGGTCTTGCTCGATCAGGCCCTGGCCCGGCTTGTTCTGGCCCGATTAGGCCCAGGCCAGGCTGGCCTGGCCTGTCCAGGCTCGTCCAGAGCCTGGGTTGGCTCTGGCCGAGACACTTCAGTTTTTTTTCCTTTTTTTATTGAAATAAAATTCTAAAAATTAATCAAAAATCATGATAATTAGGAGGCATATCTTAGATGTTCTACATATTTTTATTAGGATTTTAGAACAAGTTTTATTGTGAAATTAGTGGTGTTAACTAGTGTATGTTGCGTGTTCGATGAAATGCCAAAGAGAATTAAAATCTACAAAAATATGAAATAACTTACCCGGAACTCTTCCCTTCAGTCTGAATCTTCTTTCCCTTGTTCAGTACTTTAGAGTCTTGGGACAGAAAGTGAGAGAGTAGTGAGAAAGAGAGAGACATGGGTTTTTAGCAATTGGCTTGAGATGGTGGAATTGTCTCTTATACGGGCACCACCCATCCCCTAGCAACCACTGGGAGTTATAAATACGTGGAGGAAGTAGTGGGTTCAGTTGTGGTGAGTGGGAGTTAGGGGGAGAAAGTGTGGGAGAAGTTGGAGGGAGGGGGAAGTTGGAGAAGATGGAGTGAGTAAAAAGGAGGTTTAAATAATTAGGATTGGGCCTTTATACCACACGCTAATGTGGCATAATAGTATAGTTACTTCATCCCTTCTTGGCCTGGCTGGGTTCAAGCCACTGAGGCTACAATTAATTTTAGATTTTTTTATTTTTATTTTTAGTTTTTTACCTTTTCTTAATTCGATTAAATTCCTATTTAATTCTAAAAAATCCTAAAATATTTTTAAAATAGAAAATATTATTTTAATATCACTGAGAAATCAGATTCGTCAAATTCATCCCTGATTGTGAATTAAAAATTCTATAGTCGTATAGCGACACGATGGGGTCCCAGATTTGTGAATCTTCAATTAATTTAGAAAATTTTCAGAAAAATATAGAAAACTCTGAAATATTAAAAAATATTATTAAAGTTAAAGTAGACTCAGTCTAGGCCACCAAAATGGCCAATATAGGTATCTATACCATATCAACCACAAGTGGAAGATACATGTGACTAGAACCGAGGGTTACAAACATCCAAGAACTCAAGGAGCAAATAAAGTCTCTCACTCAACGGAATTAACTTTTATTTCCTGAACACTCTAATTTTTTTTGAAAAAAGTGTTTGTATCACTTCTATCTTTTGATCTTAATAAAGGTGATTGTTTTGCTTTTGAATCATATCTGTTTTCTTTTGGTTGGAGAATAAGACAGACTAAAGCGATTAAATTTGATTGTCAGAGGCAACAGTTAACTTAGCAATTGAAGGTGTGATTTTAATCAAATTAATACTTCTTTTGAGGAAGTGAGTAGTGTATTATTAGCTGGTAGGAGGTATAATTTTAACCATAGATCTCATTTCGTTGAGAAAATAGAGAGGAAATAAGTGGACCTGTCATTCTATTAAAGAGAATTGATAAGAAAAAGTCTTATTGTCAGAGGTGTAATTTTTAACTTGATAGAGATTTATGTTGTGATTTGAGCAAATTTAGTCAGAGATGTGATTTTTTTTAACTTGATAGAGTTTATTTTACAATTTGAGCAAGTTTGGTAAGAGGTGAAGCTTTAACATGACAGGTTCAATTTGTAACTCATTCCTTTCAGAAAGTGAGTACAACTTTTTGTAGATCTATCATATTCCATGGGAGAGAATTGGTATAGAATTTTGGTAGGATTAAGCGGGATTAGTTCCCTCAGGATTTTTAGTAAACCCTCTGCTATCAACAAATTTGGTTTGCCTTTACCAACTAACATTTGAGTTAGACTAACCATGCTATTCCCCTCAGTATGATGAGTTGTCGAGAATTTTGTATTGGACTTAAAAACTAATGTGTTCCACTATCCTTAGCCGTCAAAGGCGTTGGATCGTTATATCACTTGAAGTAAATATTTTTGAAAAAGTACATGATGTACTTTCTAGGTTTTTATTCCACAGGTAACCTCTAGAATCCCACTAGGGATTAAAGAAGTGAGTATAAACTCCGTGGAAAATTTATCGGGAAATTATCATTCCTTGTAAGTTTTCTCCCGTTTCTCTAGCAATGAAGACCCTGGTTCTCAGTCGATCATCACGTCTTGATATGATTGTGCCAATACTAGAAAAGTTTTCTTCAATGTTGACATCATGTATCACAATATTCTCAGAATCGTTTGAGTCGATGCCAGTGCATTATGATGCCATCTTTCTAGGAAGTACACTCTTCTTTGGCACCTCCCAAGCATCTTAGATTCCAAACCCTAATTCAACAGATCAATTCGAAATTCAATCGAGAGAGGCGTTAGATTTAATTTCGCAGATTTAACTGTGCCTGGGGAGAAAAATCCAGAAGTTTAGTGTTAATGTGATCACTGATAGCACTAATTTGACCAGATGTATAATGTTAACATGATCATGGATGGTACTTCTTCAGTAATTTATCATTGATCAGCATCATGAGCGTATCTCTGTTTCGATTTGTGAGGTGATAAGCTCCATTTGAGTAGGCTGTCTCTACTACAAAAGGTCCCTTCCATTTGGATTAGAATTTGCCTTTGGTCTTATCTATCATGACCATGGATCATTTGACATCTAAGACAAGACTGCATTTCCATTCTTTGACTTTCTTGTTAAAGGCTTTGAGAATTCGAGCTTGATATAGCTCGATTATTGTTGAGCTTGTAGACGTTTATCATCTAAAGCTTCCAACTCTTGGAGGCGCAGTCGATGCTTGTGCTCGTTCGTCATCTCTGTCGCTAGGGCAATATGCAGAGATGGAATCTGAATCTCTAATGAAAAAATAGCTTCACATCTGTATATCAAAGAAAATGGTGTAGCATTTGTTGGAGTTCTCACTGTTGTGCAGTAAACCCAAAGGCATTCACCTAACTTCTCGTCCTAGTCACGTTGACTTTTTGAGACGAACTTCTTGAGAAGTTTTTTAATAGTCTTGTTGAAAGCTTCCACAAGGCTTTAGCAGCTGGATAGTATGCTGTTGAAGACACATTTTGAATTTTGAACTTGTTACAGAATTTTTGGAATGCTTGGTTGACGAATTGGGGTCCATTATCATGGACAATTTATCGAGGTATGCCAAAGCAGTATATCACGTGATGCTTGATGAACTTGATCACATCGGATGTCTTTACCTATTTTAGGGAGACAACTTTTATTCATTTGAGAAGTACTCAGTTATAGTTAAGATAAACCGATGTCCTTTGGATGTTGGTAGGAGGATGGGACCAATGACGTCCATTCCTCACATCTCAAATGACCATGAAGAAGATGTTGGGTGAAGATAGCCCGGTGCTTGATGTATGAAGCCACCATGAATCTGACAAGCATGACATTGTCTAGTATAGGTGATAGATTCAGAAATCATCTTTCGCCGTAGTAGCCAAGTCTTCGGAGTCAGTCTCCAAGTTTGGGTCCTGGTTGGTGAGCCCTGGACATACTGTCATGAGCTTTCTTAATTGCCTCTTATGCCTCTTTGTGTGAAAGTCAGTGGGATATGATTCCATCATACAATTGGCGATATAATGGTCACGTGATCGCATTGTACTATAATCAAGGAGATTTTCTTTTGATTGCAGTTGCCTCCTTAGAATCGTCAGGCAGTATATCGTATAAGATGAAGTCAATGAATGAGAATCACCAATCCCTGAGTTCTGGACCTATTAATGTCTCGAGAACCTTTTGACTTGAAGATCTTCTTTTTGGGTCTTATTTTCTTCAAGGGTGAATTTTAGTTAGTACAAGCCATGGTTGTAGACAAATACTTCCTCTCTTGCTCAAATTGGAAAAGCCAGTGAAGCAGTAAGGGATGTAAGCACATTTGCATATGCATTATATTGCTGAGGTATATGATTGATGTAGACGCTTTTAAACTTTTCAGCCATGTTGATAATCGCGTTGTGGTAGGGTACTAAGTCTTCATGTCAGACTGCGTACTCTCCTTGGACTTGGTTGGCGATAAGTTTGAAGTCACCATAAGCTTCAAGGTTCTTGACTCCAATTTCGTCTGCAAGTTGCATTCTGATCAATAGAGCATTATATTCCGCCATATTATTGGAACACGACTTGATTAGTGAGAAAGTACAAGGAATTATGGAGTTATGTAGGGATATGATTACCACCCCCGCTCCTGCAATGACGTTCCCTCTAGAACTCATTCTTGATGCGTTGTCAAAGAATAATTGCCAGACTTGTTCTTCTAAGGGTGCATGGGTTGTACAAGCTTCAGTAACTTCATCTGAAAGAGCGTCATAAAGTTTGGAGGATCCTGAAACTGGCTGGTCAGCTAAGAAATTTGCCACAACTTGACCTTTGACTACCTTCTGTGGCATGAATTGCATCTCATACTGCTAGAGTAAAATAGCACATTTCGCCAATCAGTAGTTTAAAGATGATGGTCTTGTCATAAGAAATCACAGAGGACTGACTCTAGAGATGACGTGAATGTGTTGGCCCACTAAGTAGTGTTGCCTTTTCTGGACGACAAAGACTATAGCTAGACATTCTTTCTCGATCGGGTTGTAATGGTGTCAGCCCCGATCATTATTCTCCTCAGGTAGTAGATCACCTATTCATGGTCTTGATCATTATTATGGGCTACAAGGCTCCTAAGAGATGATCCATAACTCTAATATATTTCAAGAAAGGCTTTCTTGATACTGGAGCTACCAGAACTGGCGAGTGAGTGAGATACTCTTTGATCTCTTCAAACGCTTATTAACAAGTGTTGTCCCAAATGAATGAGATTACTTTCTTCATCAACTTGATGAAAGATTGGTAGCTTCCTGAGAGATTTGCAATTAATCTTCAGATGTAGGCCAATCATCCTTGTAATCCTCTGAATTCTTTGAGATTACTCGGAGGTTGCATCTCTTGGATGGTGGACTTTCTCCGGGTCAAGATGAATTCCTTTGGATGTCATGACAAATCTAACAAACTTGCCACTGGCTACCCCTAGGAAAGATTTGGTTAGGTTCATCTTTAATTGTTATGCTCGTATGGTCGAATACTTTCTTTAGATCTGATGATCGCCTTTGTTGTGGCTTTTTACTGCAATATTATCGACGTAGAATTCTATAATTTTTCGTATATGCTCATGGAAGATTGTATTCATAGCGCGTTAATATATTGCCCCTTGCATTTTTCAATCCAAAGGGCATCACAGTGTAGTGATACATCCCTAGTGGCATGCTGAAGGATGTGCTTCTCATCTTCAGGACACATCTTGATTTGTTATATTCTAAGAAGATGTCCATGAAGGACATCCTCTCGAATCTGCATATGTTGTCAAGCATGACATTCGTGATCGGAAGAGAAAACTCGTCTTTAGGACAAGCAATATTAAGAAAACAAAAATCAATGCAAATCTGGATCTTCCTATTCTTCTTGGGGATGGACATGATGTTGGCCACCCAATTAGGATGTTGTTTCTCCCTACCAAAATCAGAGTTTATAAACTTTTTGACTTATGATCCTATTGCTTCCAAGATCTCTGGACGGAACTATCGTTGCTGTTGCTTGACTGGTTTAGCATCTGGATTAATATTAAGGTGATGCATGGCTACTTTGGGATCAAGTACGGGCATGTTCTCATAGTTTCAAGTGATGACATCTATATATTCTTGTATGAGATGTATTATGTCTTACTTCTCAAAGGGTGATAAGCTTTCTCTTATGCAGATGGATTTGGGATTAATCTCATCTCTAAGATTTATCTGAACCACTTTATCCTCTGTAGGCAGTTCATGTTACTCAAAGCGTAGTCCCAAAGAGTGTTTAAGTGTTTGATCCAGGGATTGGTGTCTGACTGGACCATTCTCTAGTCTCTTCTTCATCTTCATCTTTCCGTGACTGGTTGAAACCATGTTTACCGAAAGACTGTTGAATAAGGCACCGACGCTGACATCTGACCCCACGATGATGTCTTTAATGAATGATTGTGATGGACCCACTTTTCAGATTCAGCATCTGATGATACTGGAGTAGACATATAACCCAATTTCCTTTGAGTCTTATGATAATAATCAGAGGCTTTAACTTTCGGCACAAAGGATAGAAGTAATGTTCATCTTTCTTTACCAAAGTTCAAGCCAGATCTATTGGTAAGTTCATATTCCATCCTCTCCATAATGTGATGTGATTTCTGTCTATAATGAAAGAATTATGGAGATTCAGAATCACCTTCCAAACTTTCACGAGTCATTGGCTTAACTCAATCCTCCTAAATAGGATTGGCTTCTGACCCTTGTATTTGGCTGGCACTTCAAAGAAAGCTCCATGTGCGTCACTCGCCCTTTCATGTGTCATGAAGGATGACCTTATTGAGGCGTGCAATAATGTCAAAGCATACATTGTAGATACAAGATCACTATCTATATCCGTACTAGTATCTGATGGTACAGAATCAGAAGCTAATACAGAAAGGTAGGACAAATTTAAAATTTCATTAATAAATCACTCGACTTCAACATCGGCAGTGTTATTAAAATTGAGCTTATCAATGCTTGTTACAAAAGGGTTTATTTTCTAGAGACACTCTTCTTCTGGTTCTAGCTCAGTATCGCCTCGTTGCCAGAGTCAGGATCTTCTGTAGACGGATCCTCAGCAGTCTCGAGAGAATCTTGATAGAGGAGGGAGTCTGTGAAGTAGTTCTCTACCCTCTTGAACGGATGCTTTTCAACAATCAATGTTCTCACTTCTCCTTCTTCATCAGCGTATTTCATTACTTGATGAAGGGTAGATGGGACGGAGTTATGGTGAATCCATAAGCATCCCAGCAGCAAGTTATAGGATGTGTCAGCATTAATATAATATAACACATCATATTGGAGTTTAGATCCCAGATCTGGCATTTGAGCTTGATCTTACCCATCGGGCGCGTACCATTGAAGTTGAAGTCATAGATGGTAGTTTGGGAAGCACTCAACCGATGGATGGAATCCCCAGGTGCTGCATGACTCTGCGGGGCATAATGTTCAATGCGGATCCTAGGTCGACTTGAATTCGCTCACTCAGATGATCTGATATACCTTGTGTAGTACAGGGGTCTATCGTGTTTTCCTTTAATCTTTATATCATCTAGTGTGAATGTAATGCATGAATATTTCTTCAAGGTATATTGACAGTGTCTTCATCTTCTTGTTCGCGCACAATAGGAATCTGAGCTATTAAAACCCTTGAGTCTGCTAATACTTCTCTAAGAACTTCCCTTGTAGATTTGGAAAGTCTTAAGAGCTCATAGAGAGTGATCCAGACATGGATGTTAGCAAGCTGAGCCAAGACATCAAAATGAAAAGGAGTTGTCGATCATTTCGTATTGTCTTTTTAAAGAGCTTTGGTAGAACGGAGCTATTTCTGTTCCTCCATGGGTTACTTCGTGGATTGCTCAGTTGTCTCCTTAGTTGGCTTGAGGAGATTTTCCACCGCCTCATCGAACTTTTTCAAGTACTATTAGTCATACCATTTTTGTATGTGGGAGAAGCATCTTGATCGACAGTGAGAACAGACTCCTTTTCTTTTGAATTGGTGAGAGAAGCAACATCTTTCTTTATTTCTCTTGAAGAAACACTCACCATATTGCAAGAAGATGCTTTGATTTTGCCTCTGGACTTTCTATTGGTCATAGTAGTCTATTGCTAACTTTCGATAATGTCAGGATGAACCCACATTATATCTCCACGAGGAGCGGATACAGGGACCATCTCTTTCTTGTTGTGGGGATCAGTACTGATCACTCTTAATTCTCTTTTCAGGATGGGAGCCACTCTGATTGGCGCTAATGGGAGATCCCTACCAAATTGAAGGGACGTCATATTGGCGGTCACCTTCTTCTGCTTTAGGCAGAGTTTGAGGACATCTGCATCGATTAGAGCTTGGAGAACATTTTTGAAGATGTAGCAGTTCTTGGTAGGATGTCCAAGCTTCTTATGATATAAACAATAGTTGAGATCATCTGTCTTCCCTTCCTCTTTCGGGCGTTTCACCTCTGGTAGCTTGAGTTTGTTGCTCTTATGAAGCAACTTGAATATGGAGATAATGTGCTCATCCTTGAAGGAGTATTTCTAGTTAACGCGTGCTTGGCTTGAAGTATTACCTCCTCTAGCCGGTTGAGATTTGGTAGAGGATGTAGTCTCTATTATGAGGATATCTTTTCTTTTTGACAAAAAAACTGCTGCGGCGTGCGCCTCGTCGACTTTTTCGGTCTAGACTTACTTTCTTTTTCTTCAGCCTTGACTTTCACGATGATCTCCTCTACTTGTTCGCCTTGCAACACGCGTTGCTTCCAAGTGTGACATTCAGCTACTCCTATCTGAACCAAGAGTGCGGTTGCAGGTTGTGCCGGCAAGTCTCTACCAATGCAGACTGAGTCATGCAGCTTAGACATCAGAACGCTATACCCCAAAATCTCTCCACAAACATCTTGATCGATTCTTCCTTCTTCTACTTTGTCGCGAGGAGAGCTGGCACAGATATTTTCATGTCACAATCAAAGAAATGAGCCAGAAATAGCTTCTCCAAGTTGGTCCATTTCCTGATAAAGCCAACAGGAAGTTTTGATGAGCATGATTTTGTCATATTTTCATGACGATATTCATCTATTATTTATTTATAAATAATACTACTTGGGTAGTTTTAGTGATGATTTGCAGATTAAGTTATCAGAAGAAGATTAGAACACAAAAGCGTACATCGAAGACTGTAAAATGTGCAACAGGAGATTGAAGGCGAGATAGGATGCTTGGCACAGACGATATTACTTTACCACGCTTAAAATAGACGTCAAATAAATCTACCATCAATTCGGAGAAGTTTGAAGCCAATTAGGGCGAAAACACAATTTTGTTAACTCCAGGGGCTTAAATGTAATTTGATATGAAATAGCTTTCCTGTGCAATTGAATAATCATTGTGAAAAATGGTCAAACCCTAAGTCTATAAATAGCCATGTAAGGCTAGGGTTTTGGGGACGCCTATTTTTTTAGTTGTAATCTAAATTTTCAGAATTTAAGAATTATTTTGACGGTCGCAATCTTCTTGCTCTGCAAATTTTTTCCGTGTTTTTTGCCTCGGTCTACACGCGAAAGATAGCAGATCACAGGTAATCTATATGTGCTTTTCATTAGTTCATTAATTTATAATCAAGTGGACAATGTAATCTTATAGTTTTAAAATTATTTTTGAGAAAATATTGTTAAACTAATTAAATCAGAAATTAAATATTATTCATATTTAATCATTTGGAATATTTAATGGTCATGATTACCATGTGTAACTAATCTAATTTCATGTGCCTAGGGTGATGAACCTAGGCTACTAGATTGTGGTGGACTTTTAGATCTTTCAAATAAAATATAAAAACACATTAATTGATTTTTAATCAATGGTATTAATTGCTAGATATTTAGAAATTGACAAGATATGTTTAAATAGTTGATATTCAAAGCTTCGAATTCTTCTTATTTGTAGCTTTAATTTTATTTTAGTAATTTAATGAAATATGCAATTAAATTTAATATCTTTTGCTTAAGATTAAAGTTATAGGATTTTATGCCAATTGAGACAAGAAATTATTATTGTGTAATCATTAAATTGAGGGACAAATATTACCACATGAACAGTAGCCTAGGGGATTCTACTCTAGGTGCATGACTTTCTATTTGACAAACTAGTTCACACCAACTTTTCAATTTTTTCATCCAATTCGCCTAATTCGTGATAGGACCATTAAGAAACACTTTCCCTATGGACTGACCCTCAAGTGCTACATTGAATGACTGTGCACTTAAGGTTATTTAAAACATGAGAGATAGAATCTCTCCATCAAGTTTTTGGCGCCGTTGCTAGGGAACGGTGTTTTCTTATTCTTAGCACTTTTGCCGAATTAAAAAAAATTTCATAAAAAAATTAGTGTGATCCACACATCACACTTTTCAATTAGGTACCCACACTAATATATGTCAGTTTGGGTACGCGATTTAACAGGACGTCTAGTCAGCACAGAATCGAACGAGACTAAGATTACTGACCATGTTCCACCTATGGTCCTCATGGACCGATGTTACCCGCCTCTATCATCACATCCATCATGCATCAGATTGCTGGAAACCACCGAGAATAACTACGAGCTGAAGCCACAATACGTAATAATGCTTACCAAATTCTTCGGGATGGAATTTGAAGATGCCTATATATTCATCAACGAGTTTGAGGAGGTTTGCGCAATGATAAGGATCCAGTAGCTGAGTGACGATGGAGTCAAGTTAAGGTTCATCTCTTTCTCAATCAGGGACAATGCTAAAAAGTGGCTATACAGCCTCACAACAAACTCAATCACCACATGGGCAGAGACAACAAACTCAATCACCACATGGGCAGAGTTTGTTGCAGTCTTTCTGAAAACATTTTTCCCCATGCACACGACTACAAGAATCCAGTCTAAAATTAATCGATTCAGACAAAAGGACAAAGAACCCTTTTGGAGATACCTAGAAAGGTTTAAGGACCTTCTAGCTCAATGCCCACATCATGCCATTGAGAAGTGGTATCTCTGTCAGATAATCTATGATTACAGTTTGAAGTCCCTTCTCGAATCCATGAGTCACGATGACTGCATGAGGATGTCAGATGATGCTGCATGAAAATTCTTAGAAGAAATTGCAGAGAAAACCATGTAGTGGGAAGGGTTCAATGAAAATCCACCAACTATAAGTTCAACTACCACATAAGGAGTGACATACATTCAATTAAAATTTCCATTATAGCCGAAGCAAAGATGGAAGTGTTAGAAAGCAAGGGGACTCCTCAATAGTTTGATCAAGTAAATCAGACCTCCGTACCAAGTTGCTTTAACTGTTAATATCCAACTCATGTCATAGAAGATTGCCCATTCCTTCCAAATCCACTAATGAACAGTCAAGGACAATAGTTAAAGGCGCTTATCAGTGACTAAGGAACAATCCATATGCACTAACATACAATCCAGGGTAGAAGATCACCCTAACTTTTCATGAAATCAAGAAGGAAGATATCAAGGAGGGGCAACAAGTGCAATCCAACCAAGTGGTTCACAATATGCTAGGCCAAATGCATTCCCTTATCAACAACAACTGGCCTTTGTGACACCACAATCCAATCCAACATATGCAAATCCATCAATGCCACCACCTAGATTTGGGAGCGAACAAAAGTTGAACACCATGGACAAGAACTTCAACTCATTTATGCAATCGACAAATCAGCTGTTGCAATCCAATTAACAAGCCATACAATAACTCACGTTGCAAATGAGTATGATATCATCTCAAATGGTTGAAAGAGAAAGAGGGACTTTTCCCAGTCAACTTGAAATTAATCCCAGAGCCTATAATAACATATTACATTTAGCTCCACTAAATGCGATCCACGTATTACGATCGAAAAAGAGGTAGACAATCAGGTGGAAGTCCCCAGTCCTACAAAATCAGCTGATCCCGTTATAGACCTATCATCCTTAAGCTCTAACAAAGTAAATGACAAGGAAGCTGAGGAAGTCATTGAGCCTACATATGATCCACCAGCTCCCTTCCCAAATAGGCTCCAATCCAAGAAGAACACAACACAGATGGAGAAGATTCTAGAAATTTTCAAGTAAGTCAAAGTGAATATTCCTCTCTTTGAAGTTGTTAAACAGGTTCCATCATATGCAAAGTTCTTGAAGGACCTGTGCACAAAGAAATGAGTTCATCAAACTCTGAAAGTCTTCCTCGCTGCAAATATCAGTGAGATCATCAAGAATATGGTGCCAGTGAAATACAAAGACTCGGGATGTTCCACTCTATCTTGCACTATTAGAACCACAGTGATTGACAAGGCCTTACTAGATTTGGGAGCGAGTGTCAACTTGCTTCCATATTCATTTTACAAGCAGTTATGAGTGGGTAAGTTAAAACCCACAAGGATTACCTTGTAATTGGCTGATAGATCGGTGAAAATTCCAAAGGGTGAGGTGGAAGACGTGCTGATCAAGGTTGGAGAATTCATATTCCCAGTTGATTTTATCATCCTTGAAACTGCAACGATGGAGAACCCAAGAGGGCGGATTCCTGTGATTCTTGGCTGACCTTTCCTAGCAACATCATATACTTTGATTAATTGTCATAGTGAGTTGATGAAACTCACCTTTGGGAACATGATTATCGATCGCAACATTTTCAATCTTGGAAAGCATCCAAGCGATCACTCTGACCAACCTTTTGATGTCAACATGATCCAAGGGATATCAAGTGAACATTTTGAAGATGAAGGATCAGACATCAAGTATATTGACCAAGGGTCAGAGCTTGATGAAGTAGAACAAGGGCTTGATGAAATGGTCGAACAAACTGATTAGGTGTTTACAACTCATTGGAAGTCTCTCTATGACTCACTGGACGAGGGAATTCGAGCCCCACTTTGACCATTTGTGGAGGATCCACCTAAACTTAGAGCTCAAACCTCTCCCTGAAACATAAAGCATGCATATTTAGGTGAGGATGAAAAGCTCCCGGTCGTGATAGCTTCTAATCTGAGAAAGAATCAAGAAGAATCCCTCTTGTCCGTATTGAAGGAGAACAAGGAAGCTATAGGGTGATAAAGGCTGATATAAAGGAATAAGTCCAACAATCGTCCAGCATCGGATCAACCTAACTGAAACTATCAAACCACGAAGGGACCCTCAACACAGAATGAATCCTATAATGTAGGAGGCAGTAAATAAAGACATTTTGAAATGCCTCGATAATGAAATCATTTATCCAATCTCTGACAGTTCATGAGTGAGTCCTATGCAAGTGGTGACGAAAAAGTCAGGAATCACGGTGGCCAAGAATGATGAAGATGAGCTTGTAGCTACGTGAATTCAGACAGGATGGCGAGTGTGTATCGATTACAAGAAGCTCAATGCGGAAACAAGAAAGGACCATTTTCTTTTGCTGTTCATTAGCCAGATGTTGGAAAGCTTAGCCGGATATGAGTATAATTGGTTTGTTGATGGATACTCTTGCTATAATCAGATTCCAATAGCCCCTGAGGATCAAGAGAAAACCACATTCACATGTCTGTTTGGAACATTTGCATACAGACGCATGCCCTTTGGGTTGTGCAATGCACCTAAAATACTCCAACGATGTATGCTCAGTATTTTTTTGACATGGTGGAAAGATTCCTCGAGGCATTCATGAACGATTTTTCCATATTTGGAGATTCCTTCTTAGAATACCTTTACCATCTCAGTCTGGTTCTCGCTCAATGCAGAGAAAAGAATCTGACTTTGAATTTGGGGAAGTGCCACTTTATGGTTCAACAAGGCATTATTTTGGTCATGTAATCTCCAAGAAAGGGATTGAAGTGGGCAAAGCAAAAGTGGATTTGATAGCTCATATCCTACCTCCTAGATCAGTTAAGGATATCAGATCATTTCTAGGACATGGTGGTTTTTATCAGCGATTCATACAAAACTTCAGCAAGATCGCTCGCCCATTAACTAGCCTTCTCACCAAGGATATCCCATTTGTGTTCATTCTAGAATGCATTGAGGCATATGAGATATTGAAGAAGAAGCGAATCTCAGCCCCTATAATTCATGCACCAGATTAGAGCCAACCCTTTGAAGTAATGTGTGACACGTTTGATTACATGATCGGTGCTGTTGTAGGGTAGCGGATTGACAAGCAACCTCACGTGATTTATTACGCCAGTAGGACACTAAACGACGTGTAACTCAACTATTTCACCACCAAGAAAGAATTCTTAGCTGTGAATTTTAGGCTTGAAAAGTTTAGATCCTACCTGATTGGCTCACAGATCACCGTTTATACTGACCATGTCGCTTTATAGTATTTGTAGCCAAAGAAGGATGCGAAGACAAGACTGATCAAATGGATATTGCAACTCCAAGAAATTTGAACTTCAAATCAAGAATATAAAAGAGACCGATAATTGATTAGTCTACAGTTCTGCATTATTATATCGCATTTTCCTACTGATTTATGAATAATATATCATTTCTAATTGTGTTTTGGTCTACTTTGGAGATAAATCAAGAGTCTAGGGCCAAAAGGGTAATAAGAGCTTAATTAAACCCATTTTTGGGTAATTAAATCCGCATTTCTTGGAGGCCAAGTAAGGGAGCTTCTAGAAGATGTATTGAACCTAGACCTTTGCGCACGTCAGACGAATATCGGACGAAAATACCCGAATCCAAGTATACCAAGAAGGTCCTCGAAGCGACAGGAATATGCTCACCAAAACCAGGGACCTAAGTCCCTGGTTTCGCCACAAAAATGTGGTTATGGTCGCGTTTCCGCAGCCATATAGGCGAGCCACACGTCGATTTTCGACACGTGGCCTCGTCTCGTCTTCTAGAAGCCCTTTCTGCCTATATATACCCCTGCAGAGTCCCAGAATGCGAGCAGATTGAGAAATAGACTAAGTTTTCTCTCTTTTAGTGTAGGTTAGTGTAGTGTTCTTCTTTTCTTTACTTTTCTTTGTATTTTCATTTTACTTTTAGATCATATATTAGGGCTGCAAGATTCAGAGAGAGAAAGAGAGATATTGATGTAATAGATGGTGACAATCTATGTAAATGTGTCTCCTTTCTTCTCCATTGTAATATTCTCTATCTTCTACATGATGCTTAGCTAATTTTTCTTCTTATGACAATCTAACTACTAACCACTAATCATCTAACCACTTACGTAATAATCCACATGAATCAAATAGACTCTACAAGGCCTTGCTCTTGTAAGAGCTATTGATGGCTCTTGATTAAGGATTCTAACATTCTAACATTCCTAACATCTAATGCATTAACTTGTTAACTTGCAATGCCTTCTTTATTTCATGCTCACCTCTAACCTGTTTTGATGATTTAATAGTAGCTTGCAACTTATTGTATGGTATGGATGTGTTGTTTGAATGTGGAAGAACAATCTTATAAGCCATGCTCTGTATCCTCTCTTGAAGCCAAGGACTAGTGATGGCCAAGGATCCCTGTGAGGCAACTATCACTTAGAGGATAGCATGGTTAGTGGAGCAATTAGTAGTTAGTAGCCATGAGTTTTCTTTTATCTTATTTTAAAAATCAATTTCAAACTCCTTTATCATTTTCTTCATTATTTTCACCAACTTTTTAGTTCATCTTTGTTTCATCTTCTTTTAGTTTTCAAAGCCATTTCTCTATTATTTCACATTTTTGTTTTCCTCGCCTTCTCCACCTATCACTTTCAGATTTCTTTTATTTTCTTTTTCTTTTTCTAATTCTTTAACAAAGAAGAACCTGTTAACAACCAACGTGAATAAGAATTGTTAATGCTTCTATCGCCTCCCGTCCCTATGGATTCGACCTGTTGAGCCAAAGCTATAACGGAAGTATCGAGGGAACATTACCACACATACTTTCATTGATTTTACAAAACACACATTTTTAAGTGTCGGTTCCGCCCTGATCAAATTTTGGGTTAATGGAGTAATTAGTAGTTAGTAGCTATAAGTTTTCTTTTATCTTATTTTAAAAATCTATTTCAAACTCTTTTATCATTTTCTTCAATGTATTCACCAACTTCTTTGTTCCTTTGTTTCATTTTCTTTTAGTTTTCAAAGCCATTTCTCTATTTTTTTCACATTTTCGTTTTCATCGCTTTCTCCACCTATCACTTTCAGATTTCTTTTATTTTCTTTTTCTTTTTCTAATTCTTTAACAAAGAAGCACCTATTAACATCCAACGTGAATAAGAACTGTTATGTTTTTATCGCCTTTCGTCCTTGTGGATTCGACCCGTTGAGCCAATGCTATAACGAAAGTATCGAGAGAACATTAGCACACATATACTTTCATTGATTTTATAAACACACATTTTTAAGTGCCTGTTCCGCCCCGATCAAATTTGGCGCCGTTGTTGGGGATGGGAATGATTTTGATTTCACATTTTGTTAAAATTTTTCTTCTCTGTTTTGGTGTGCAAGTTAATTTTTGCAGAAACTGAACATTGTAGAACTATCCTTTTGCTTGCATGTCCCTGCTCTAGAAAGTAGGGACCCTGCTTCCCTAATTGTGTCGCAAAAATCAAAGAAAAGCCGCGAAAACGCGACAATTTTGAGGCATTTTGACTTCATTTTTTTGCAGGGTTTTTGCAAGTTGCATATATTGATATATTCTACTACTAAATTTCTACTTTGATTGCCCACATACTGTAATAAATTAAAAAACTAAAATACGGTATTTGGACGCTTTTAAAACGGTTTAGACATTTACATTTAGGCACATGTCAAATTCAATTCTAATATTGTATTTTGTTCTATTGTTGAGATTTGGACTGAGGTGTACATATGGCATTGCATATAGCATAGAACAAATACAAGGTGATTTATTCGTTTTGTGTTATATTCTTATCTATATTGCACACTTGCACGAATTGAAATTAAGGGCAAAATCTAATACAAGATAAGGTGGGGATTTTACTACCTTTCTTTAGCCCAAAAATCACCTCCCATTCGCACAACCCAAGCACTAATAAAAATTGATAGACGTTGGCCCCTAGGGATATCTCAGACTCAATAAGAGATTGACCAAGGGTGAAACTTGTTTTGAATCTTACTCTTGTGAAATCAGTGTTAAAGTTGGGGATTAAGAGGTTACGCCTTGAAGATACTATGATTTGACGTAATTAAGGCCCGTTGCTTACGCACGGATACCTCCCACCGTATTTTGTCCCTACCTGACCGATTAGCTTGTGGTCAGATTCATACAACAACCTCCCCGGGTAATCGACCAGTTAGGAGTCGTCTATGTCTAGGTCAATCATAGTATAGGCTTGGTTTTGATTTTTTTTCTTTTCTTTTTGTTTGTTGCTTGTTTTTCTTTTTTGTTTGTGATAGTGTGTGAAATGAAATTCAACAATAACAATTTTTCAATTCTAATATGAATCCATATTTCACACCGACCCCATTTGATTCGAATAATTTCAACCCGGCTTTTTACAATATGAACCAACTAAATACACAAAGTTGGACTTATCCGAATCAGTACAACTCATACCCCCAATATATGACTATAATTTTTAAAATAATTTTAACTCTTCACAGAGTCAATGGGGATTCACCTCCCCTGAGTCAAATTTTCAAACACTTTGTCCACAATTTTCATAATTTTCACAATACTCATTTCCCAATTTTGCTTCCTATACTCCTTTTCTAGAACTACCAATTGAAGAAAAATTCGAGTTAGAAAAGAGTATAGAAGCCAACCTACAAGAGGTCGAGCGATAATTTCAGAAAATGATGGCCTCCCTAATTTCACAATATTTTCAAGAGTCTTACTCAGTTCTACCTCTTCAAAATGATCAAACATCTATCTTGGAATTGACTAAGGAACTCTTGCGTGAGTCTGAGAAACAATCTCAAAACATGTTGAACTCACACTCTTCACAATTTTCCAAAACTAAGATTCCTACACTCCCTTTCTAGAACATCCACTTGAAGAAAAATCATATCTAGAAAGGAGTATAGAAATCTTGTAGGAGTCTGCGTTATAATTTCAAAATCTTCTGCCCAATCTATCAATAGGTTGGAAATACAATTGAGTCAATTGGTAAATATTTATAGGAATGAGGAAACCCTCTCTTATCAATCTTTGACAATTTCTGATATCTCTAACTCTATTGATTTGACCCAGGACTTCTGTTGTTTTGAAAACTAAGATTCAATTTCAGCATACCCATTTGAACTTGACCAAACTTCAAATTTTGAAAATTTCATTGACATTTTGGCAAGTTATCCTTTTCTTGAAATTGAGCTTGAGCATGAATATGATCCTGAACCTCAACTTAGTAATTCATCAGTTCCTGATTCAATAATGACTGAGGTGTTTTTACGTGATTTCAGGCCCTTTTCGAGTCAACATTGGATCTATTACAAATCCATTATGAAATTGAATCACCAATCCTTTATGATCATCATATTTAACATGATCAATTTCATACTTTTGAAAGTCCCATTGACAAATTGATAAGTTCTCATTTTTATGAAATTGAACTCAATATGGAATGTGACTTAGATCCTCAAATTTGTGATTCAGTCAAATTCCTGAATCAATATTGACTCCTATTTTGTTGTCCAACTTGAACAATATTTTAGAGTCAGTTTTTATTGGCCCAAAGGCCCATCGCTCTAGTTTTGATGATGATTAACTCATGTAGTTATAGTACTAATGATCTTGTGTTTAATTAGTCTCAGATATTTGATCAAGATCTTAGTAGGTGTTTAGCTTCAACAAAAGATTTGAATTCAAGTTTGGAGCTAGCACGTGTTGATTTAAGAGCTCGTGCATCAAGATCACATCAAGTACTCGAGAGGAGTCTAGCTCATGGATCAAAGTTTGGACCAAGTCAAGAAGGAGAAGAAGATTTCAAGAGAAGATTTTCAAGAAGACTTGTGTCGGGTTTTATAAGTGTCAAGATTTGTTTTAGATAAAATTTAAAGGATAGATTAGTTGGTGAATTGCTCAAGTTCATGTACATACATACAAAATTTATATGTGTTTCATAAGAGAGTTTTAGTTTAGAAAAATATCGTTTTGGATTTATCATAACTTATTTTAGAGCTTATTGTCAAAAACATAGATATTTCATCTCATATATGCAGTGGATCATATTCATACACACTAAGCTTCAAAAGTGTTTAAATATCTTATTTTTGTATTTGGATAAGTTTTGAAAAAATCCTTTTTCAATTTGGACATTATTATTGAAAAATAAGGTTTTTATTTAAAGCCAAAATTTCTATATCACAAAAATGGTTCAAAATGTTTGTAATATGTTTTGATTTTTAATCAAACATGTTTGTATATCAAAGTATATTAATGAACTTACTTTTGTGGAATTTATGAGAATTTATGGGATTTTATTAAAGATAAAATGACCAAGTTTTATTCCCAAAAGATGTCTGACTTGGTCTTCTGCCGGTCGACCGGACGGTCGACCAAGACAGAAGTCGGTCGACCAGACCGATCAACCAATGTGCACAAATGTGCACAGCTATTTGGCTGGTAGGCCGGTCGACCGGCCCAGTCGACCGTCCGAGAGCTTTGCTCTCTGGATCTCGCCCCGGTCGACCGGGCGATCGACCGACCAAAGAGCTCTGCTCTCTGGATCCGGCCTCGGTCAATCGAGTGGTCAACCTTGGCATAACGGTCAAAAATATGACCGTTGGCCGGTCGATCGGGCGGTAGACCGATAGCAGGATTACCTACTGAGTTGTCCCCAACGGCTAGTTTTTGGTGCCTATTTATATGGGACTGTTTTGGGCTGTTTTCAACAAGATTTTTGGAGAGTTTTCAAGCTATTTTTTCCTATCTCTCTAAGTGTTTATATCCACTTATTTTAGGGCTAATACTTCCATATCAAAAGGAGAGTTTTCAAGAGTGATTTTCAAAAGAGATTTCTTGAGTTTTTCCTCCACTATTTTATCTTGTTTTCTCACACATACTTGGGCTATCTATTGCTATATCAATCCTCTAGGGATCTTTATTATGAGAGTATTTTTAGGTGATCAAAGTGATGAGATCACCAAAGTGTTTCAATCTTGTATTTGAGAAGGCGAACTTGCGGGTTCGTGTTGTTTCGAGTTCTTGTGGGAGCTCGGTATAGAGGTGCGGCCTCGGCAAGCTAGTATGCTTGCGTATGTTTGTTCTTGCGGGAACAAGTGAGGAGACTAGTGAGTCCAAGAGTTCTAGTGTGAACTCCTTGTAGGTGTTGCGGCACCGAGTGATTCGGTGGGATCGATTCTAGTGGAAATCCTTCATAGTGTTGAAGGCGGGGACGTAGAGCAGTGGCTCGAACCTCGAAACAAATCTCCCGTGTTTGCGATTGCTCTCTCTCTATCTCTCACTTGTGTTTATATCTTGCATGCTTATATTGCCTATATCTTATATGCTTGATATATCTTATGCTCTATTGTTATATGCTTGGCATTGTTTGTTCACACTTGTATTCAACCAAGAGAGCCAAAGCGGCACCTCAACTCTTATCTAGAGGGTCTTGAGGAGATAGTCCAGAGCCCTTCATCGGGAATTCGGCTACACTCTGGTATTATACTTGGTGTGTTTAGCTTTTATAGTTTTGAGTTTGCATTAATAGTTTTAATTCCGCATTAATTCATCATTAGATTAGCTAGTCACCTATTCACCCCCCTCTAGGTGGTGACCTACAAGTGGTATCAGAGCTTAGTGCTCTTGATTAGGGTCTAACAACCTTGAGTTAAAAATCCTCATTTTAACTAATCACAATATTTGTTTACACACACATGGATTTCATGTAACCTTGATATTCTTAACATTCAAACTTAGAAAGTTAAGATGTCAATATACCTCAAAGCCCTAGGTATTCATGTCTATCTTGCTACAATTAAAGATTCTTATTGTTTAAATGGCAAATATCTTGAGGCTAATGCAAAAGCCCTTCATGCTTTAAAGAGTACCCTAAATGATGAATATTTATCTAGGTTGCTATTTTGATTCGGCCTTTGCAGTATGGAGCACTATAGTCTCCCTTAGAGAACAAAAGCAATACTATGCCGGAAGCAACTCGGATGATGGAAGTGATGCTTCCAATATATGCTATATGGTCCAAGGGATAACCCCCTTGAGGTAAACTCTGAATCCGAGCTAGAAGAAGATATTGACATGTCTTATGATGAGCTTGCATCTTTTTGTCAAAAACTTCTTGAAAAGTATGATTCATTAAAAATTGATAACAATAAATTGAAAAAGGAAAACACTTCTTTGTTAAAAGAAAATGACTCTTTTAAAAATAAATTTGCATGTGTTTCAAAAGAAAATGAATTTTGAGAAAGGAGAATATTTCCTTATCTTCTAAATTAAATGATATTTTTGAGGAAAATAATTCTTTGAAAAATAAAATCACTTTGGTGGAAAAAGAAAAAGAAATTGTTTTGGAAGAAAACAACTCTTTAAAAAGAAAATTTGTTTTAAAAGAAAAAGAAAACATTTCTAAAAGAAAAAGATTGTTGATTCTCATTCTTGCCATGCTCTTCATGCGACTATTAATAAAAATGAGATTCAAGTCTTAAAAAATAGAATAAATTGTTTGAGCTCAACTTTGAGCAATTGTAAATTTAACCATTCTAAATTGGAAACCTTGTTTCAAAAGAAACAAGCTCCACATGTTCATGCACATAACCTACGGCATACATATGCACAATTTGCACATCATGATCACACTCATTCTCATATGCATGCTAGAGTGTACAAATGTACTCATTGCGGCTGCAAAGGCCATCTTGTAAGATTTTGCTATGATAGTGTAAATTCTTTAAATTTTACAAATATAAATGTTTGGGTTCCTTATGATGCTAACCCCCATGGACCCAAAGGAAAATGGGTACCAAAATCCTCACCTCTTATGTTTGATGTAGGTGTGAGCTCTCACATGGTACCTTGGTGGTGGATGCATGGGCTAGATGGACATACAAAAGTGATGCACCGCTATTAAGAAAGTTTGGTGGGAATGACCACCTTGGTTTGGAGACTTAGAGAATAGTTCATATGGTTTGGTAGCTATCTCTAAACTCTTATTTTAGTTTACATGCTTCTATTAAATAGTTTTAGCATGTTTGGTTTTTATACTTCATGTGGTGAATACTTGTTTAGATGAATTTTTCATTAAAGCTTGTGTATATACTTGTACAAGTAGTGAGCTACACTTGATTATTTTATGTTTGTGTCTCATTGCTCATTTGTACTCATTACATGTGCATGTATAACCTAGTTTTGATGATTCTTTCATTTATACTTGTCTTCCGTATCTTTGTACATGTTTTGCTTCACGTATATGTGTTGTTGTCTAAAACTAATAAATATACATGTATACCCTTGAGTCACTTGCCTTCATGTAAATTCTATTATGTACTCGTTTGCGTTTAGGATATGTATATATATTGTTAATTTTGATAGAACATACATATACCTTGAAGTTTGATTTTAATGAAAAATAAATTTTTATGATTTTCATATTTTAGATAAAAGAAATTCATATTTATTTTGAGCCTTATTGACTATTTCATGAATATGATATTCACATGATTCTTGTGCACTCACATTTCTTTGTTTACTCATGACTTTGTTTCATGAGTATATTTTTTGAGCTTTATAGATTTCGAGTGTCAATTTGTGTGTACTTAGCAATGTTTCATGAGATACATATGATTTGATTTCATGTTTGAAGGATTTTTAACTAGTTTTTCAAAAAAAATTACTTTACCTAATTATTTATTCTTCATTTGGTAGTGTTTTCAATTTACAACTATTTTTAGATCTTATTTTTGAAAACTTCTACCCTTTAAGGGCGGATGGTTGGGTGACCATGCCTTGTATGCTCTAAATTGAAAATCTTTTAAACATGTGCATGAATAGGGTGGATAGTTATGAGTAATGCACATGATCTTCATGATATTTTACTTTTTTATACTCATAGTTGTTTCTACATATGTATGCTTCAAAATCTCAAATAATATCAATTTCAATTGGTATTTTCTTTTCATATATATATGATTTGATTGTGCTTGTTTTTCAATATTTTACATGTTTAAATCACAAATTATGTTTATGCTAAGCTTGACTAATTTTTTAATATAAATTGGTACCTTTATAAGCTTATGCATTGTTTTCAATTGGTATTTCAATTGATATCAAAATATACTTCACATTTTACCTTTTAATTGGTATCAAAAATTTGCAAGATATTTCAAGTGATATCAATAACCTGCAAGTGATATCTTAAAATTTTGTTTATTTACAAGTGATATCTTAAAATTTTGTTTATTTTCATGTGGTATTCAAAATTTGTTTTGTTGACTTAAGAGATTTTAAAATTTATTTTAAAGTGATTTCAAAATTTGTTAATACATATTGCCTATATGCAAGGGGAGCTTAACATCTCTTCTTTATGTGATACACGTGTGTAGAGGGAGCTTAACATCTCTGCTTATACATTGTATATTATGCTTTATGTGAGTTAGGGTCTTGTCATCCCTTCTTCATGTAATGCATGTATACAGAGGGAGCTAACTTCACGTCTCTCTTCTTCATGAATGTATATCTATATATATCTTTACTGTTTGATTTGTTTTCGCCCCTTTGTTGATGAATTGACAAAAAGGGGGAGAAGAATTTTGAGAGTTTATATATGCATGTTTATTTTCTTGTTTATGCATATATGCTTTGTTTATGCAAAAAGGGGAAAAGAATTTGGTGAGTTTATGCATGTTTATCTCCTTATTTATGCATATATGTTTGTTTAGTTTTATGCACTTCATTGAATGTATTTATGTTTATTGTTATGCATGAGTTAAGGGGAGCTTCTATGAAGCTTAACTTTAATCCATGCATATATAACTCCATGAGTTTTGTCATCATCAAAAAGGGGGAGATTGTTGGCCCAAAGGCCCATCGCTCTAGTTATGATGATGATTAACTCAGGTAGTTATAGTACTAATGATCTTGTGTTTAATTAGTCTCAGATATTTGATCAAGATCTTAGTAAGTGTTTAGCTTCAACAAAAGATTTGAATTCAAGTTTTGGAGCTAGCAAGTGTTGATTCAAGAGCTCGGGCATCAAGATCGCATCAAGTACTCAAGAAGAGTCTAGCTCATGGATCAAAGTTTGGACCAAGTCAAGAAGGAGAAGAAGATTTTCAAGAGAAGATTTTCAAGAAGACTTGTGTCGGGTTTTGTAAGTGTCAAGATTAGTTTTTAGATAAAATATAAAGGATAGATTAGTTGGTGAATTGCTCAAGTTCATATACACATACACAAAATTTATATGTGTTTTCATTAGAGAGTTTTGAGTTTAGAAAAATATTGTTTTAGATTTATCAAAACTTATTTTAGAGCTTATTGTCAAAAACATAGCTATTTCATCTCATATGTGTAGTGGATCATATACATACACACTAAGCTTCAAAAGTGTTTAAAATATCGTGTTTTTGTATTTGGAGAAGTTTTAAAAAAATCGTTTTTCAATTTGGAGATTGTCTTTGAAAAATACGATTTTTGTTTAAAGCCAAATTTCTATATCACAAAAATAGTTCAAAATGTTTGTAATATGTTTTGATTTTTAATCAAACATGTTTGTATATCAAAGTATGTTAATGAACTTATTTTGTAGAATTTATGAGAATTTATGAGATTTTATTAAAGATAAAAAGACTAAGTTTTAATCCCAAAAGATGTCTGACCTGGCCTTCTGTCGGTTGACTGGACCGGTCGACCGATGTGCACAAGCGTGCACAACTATTTGGTTGGTGGGCCGGTCGACCGCCCTGGTCGACCGTGCAGAGAGCTCTGCTCTCTGGATCTGGCCCCGATCGACCGGGCGGTCGACCAGTGGCATAACGGTTAGAAATTTAGCCGTTGGCCGGTCGACTTGGCGGTCGACCGATAGCAGGATTTCCTGCTGAATTGTCCCCAAAGGCTAGTTTTTGGAGCCTATTTATATGGGACTATTTTGGGCTGTTTTCGACAAGATTTTTGAAGAGTTTTCAAGCTAGTTTTTCCTACCTCTGTAAATGTTTTATCTCCACTTGTTTTAGGGCTAATACTTCCATATCAAAAGGAGAGCTTTCAAGAGTGATTTTCAAAAGAGATTTCTTGAGTTTTTCCTCCACTATTCTATCTTGTTTTCTCATACATACTTGAGCTATCCATTGCTATATCAATCCTCTAGGGATCTTTGTTGTGAAAGTGTTTTTAGGTGATGAAAGTGTTGAGATCACCAAAATGTTTCAATCTTGTATTTGAGGTGGCAAACTTGCGGGTTCGTGTTGTTTTGAGTTCTTGTAGGAGATCGGTGTAGAGGTGCGGCCTCGGCAAGCTAGTGTGCTTGCGTGTGTTTGTTCTTGCGGGAACAAGTGAGGGGACTAGTCAGTCCAAGAGTTCTAGCGTGTACTCCTTATAGGTGTTGCGGCACCGAGTGATCCGATCGGACCGATTCTAGGGGAAATCCTTCATAGTGTTGAAGGTGGGGACGTAGAGCAATGGTTCGAACCTCCAAACAAATCTCCCGTGTTTGCGATTGCTCTCCTCTATCTCTCACTTGTGTTTATATCTTGCATGCTTACATTGCCTATATATTTATATGCTTGATATATCTTGTGCTCTATTGTTATGTGCTTGGGATTGTTTGTTGACACTTGTATTCAATCAAGAGAGCCAAAGGCGGCACCTCAACTCTTATCTAGAGGAATCTTGAGGAGATAGTCCAGAGCCCTTCACCGGGAATTCGGCTACACTCTTGTGTTATACTTGGTGTGTTTAGCTTTATAGTTTTAGTTTGCATAAATAGTTTTAATTTTGCATTAATTCATCATTAGATTAGCTAGTCACCTATTCAACCCCCTCTAGGTGACCTACAGTTTTGATTCCTATACCTGTCATTCTTGAACTTGAATCACCAATCTCAGAGAGTCACATTCCATTGTGGGAAAATGAATGTGGATTAGAATTTCAACTTCTTGATTTGGACCCACTTTCTGAACCAATCTCGACTCCAGAATCTTTACTTGACTTAAGTCAAATTCCTAAGTCAGTAATCATTCCTGTGCTTCCTGAGTCCAAATCAATCATTCCATCTTTTCATACTCCATTTTGAGACAAAGGTATTGATAAAATTGACTCTAAAATTATTTTTAAAATTTAAAATTTTGATGGGGTAAAATTCTTAATAAAAATCATTCATGTATACATCATTATAGTGGGTTGTATTACAGAGGTCTCTGGTGGGTTCCTTTGAACTCCACGCAAATTAGATTGGGCCGCATTTCGTGGACCAATAAGACCACTACCGGAATCACCCCCTTGAGGTAATTTTTCCTTCCCTCTCTATTTGTTTCATGCATACATACATTCACAATGCATTGATGATAATGCATAAGATAAGTGTGGGAGAGGGTTTACTAACGTAGATTTTTTAGATTTTCTTTCTTTTTCACTTCTTTTAGGATATTTTAGAATTTTTCCTTTTTTATAGGAATTTTTTCTTTCTTTAAAAACTTTTTAAAATAAGAGACAAAGTTTTGATCTATTTTAAGAAAATTAAGAAGATCTTAGAAACTAAGGAAGCCTTATATTATGACATCTTAAACCAAGTCGAAATAATGAATCTTGTTTAAAATTATAGGTTAAGTAAGATAGATTGGAGAGATAATTTTATCTTGAATTTTTTTTCCTTAGATAGTATGCACTTCACACTTACACATTTTTTGGGATGGAAATAATGACCTAAAATTCCATAAAGCAAAAAGAAAAGAAAAAAAATATATGGTATACATGAATAAAAAACCACTTATTAAGCTGGATAATTATACCTCAAGAAGCATGATTATCCACGCCTAATGGTGGTAATAAGAAACAAATAATCCCCCTTAGTTTTGTGGCCTTATTTACTCGAGTTCTTAAACCCGAGGGATATTTTCTCATCTGGTGCCTTAAGACCATCTGATCTGAAAGTGATTGTTAAAGGCTCACTATCCGGGTAAACTAGAAAGCCTAAGAAAACTAAGGGAAAAAAGATATATATATATATATATATATATATATATATATATATATATATATATATATATATATATATGGTTAGAGTTGAAATCCCAGAAATCTTCACTGTCACAAAGTGCATATTATATAGGTTTTATGAAGGATAAAATATTCAATCTAATTTTGAATTCTTACCTTAATTGAAGACAAGATTTTGCATATAGAATAAGTTTAAGAAAGAATAATGTTTAGTGGACTTATGATATTTGATCGCTTATATTTTTACAAAAATATTTCAAAAACTTGTCTCTCTTTCAAAATGCGTTTTCAAAACACTAACATTTATCTTCTTTCTTTATGGATTTTGGGGCTGCAATCCGCTGAAAACCCTCAGGAGACAAAACTCCTCCTCTAGGGGTAATCTAGAGGTTTAATGGCTTGTTGCACATGCTCAGTGCAATCGCGTCACCTGCGAAAGTGGTGTACTAACATTTGTAGCATAGTTTTTCTTTTCTTATTTTGCTCGAGACAAGCAAAAAGATAAGTGTGAGGGTGTGATTAGTCTACATTTCTGCATTAGTATATCATATTTTCCTACCAATTTATGAATAATATATCATTTCCAATTGTGTTTTGGTCTACTTTGAAGATAAATCAAGAGTCTAGGGGCAAAAGGGTAATAAGAGCTTAATTAAACCCATTTTCGGGTAATTAAATTCACATTTCTTGAAGGCCAAGCAAGAGAGCTTTTAGAAGATGCATTAAACCTAGACCTTTGCGCACGTCAGACGAATATCTGGACGAAAATACCCGAATCCAAGTGTACCAAGAAGGTCCTCGAAGCGATAGGAAAATGCTCGCCAAAACCAGGGACCTTAGTCCCTGGTTTGGCCATGGTAATGCGGTTATGGCCGCGTTTTCGCGGCCATATGGCGTTAATTTTCGACGTGTGGCCTTGTCTCGTCTTCTAGAAGCCCTTTCTGCCTATATATACCCCAGCAGAGTCCCGGAATGCGAGCAGATTGAGAAATAGGCTAGGTTTTCTCTCTTTAGTATAGTTAGTGTAGTGTTCTTCTTTTCTTTTCTTTCTTTTGTATTTTCATTTTTTTAGATCATGTATTAGGGCTCAGAGATTCAGAGAGAGATTAATGTAATAGATAGTGACAATCTATGTAAATGTGTCTCCTTTCTTCTCCATTATAATCTTCTCTATCTTTTATATGATGCATAGCTAATTGTTCTTCTCATGGCAATCTAACTACTAACCACTAACCATCTAACCACTTACTTGATAATCCACATGAATGAATCTAATAGCCTCTACAAGGTCTTGCTCTTGCAAGAGCCATTGATGGCTCATGATGATGGATTCTAATATTCTAACATTCCTAACATCTAACCCACTAACATGCTAACTTGCAATGCCTTCTTTATTTCATGCTCACCTCTAACTGATTTTGATGATTTAATAGTAACTTGCAACTTGTTGTGTGGATGGATATGTTGTTTGAATGTGGAAGAACAATCTTATAAGCTATGCTCTGTATCGTCTCTTGAAGCCAAGGACTAGTGATGGCCAAAGATTCATGTGAGGCAACTATCACTAAGAGGATAGCATGGTTAACGGAGCAATTAGTAGTTAGTAGCCATGAGTTTCTTTTATCTTATTTTAAAAATCAATTTCAAACTCTTTTATCATTTTTTTCATTGTTTTCACCAACTTCTTAGTTCATCTTTGTTTCATCTTCTTTTAGTTTTCAAAACCATTTCTCTATTATTTTCACATTTTCGTTTTCATCGCCTTATCCACCTATCACTTTTAGATTTTTTTATTTTCTTTTTCTTTTTCTAATTCTTTAACAAAGAAGAACCTATTAACAGACAACGTGAATAAGAACTGTTAATGCTTCTATCGCCTCCTGTCCCTGTGGATTCGACCCGTTGAACCAATGCTATAACGGAAGTATCGAGAGAACATTAACACACATATACTTTCATTGATTTTATAAAACACACATTTTTAAGTGCCTGTTCCGCCTCGATCAATAATTGGGTGGCTGATTACATGTCCTGTCTACCAAACGCTCCATCCTCTAATGTACCCATAAATGAACACTTTTTCGATGAACAATTGTTCGCCATGATAACATGGTTCGATAATATTGTCAACTTCCTTGTGAGCAGAAAACACCTGAAGAATGGTCAAAACAATCCAAATATTGTTGGCTGTCTAAAAATTACTAAAGACAGAGCCTCAGACGCGAACCTCGCAGACACAGAAGTCGCGTTCTAACCTCAGACGCAGGCCTCATGCTAAACGCAAGGGTCGCGTCTCAACCCGAACGCGGACCTCGCATCCTTTATCAAACATGGAAGTCGCATTTCAACATCAGACGCGGACCTTAGCTCAAACATGCATCTCAGCCTGTTCAGCATTCCAACCGCAAATGCGGACTTCATCCAGAGTTACGTTCCAACCTCAAACGCGGACTTCATCAACAACACGATGCGAGGATTGCGTTCTGTGCCAAACGCGATGGTTGTGTTGTTCTTTGAGACTCAGGACTCAGGGTCGCGTTTTAACATTAAAATGCGAGCCTATGTAGTTTCGCGTTCCAACGCAGACACGAGCCTGTGAGATCTGCGTCTCAACATCTGAGCGAGGTCCGCGTCCAGCGCGAGACCCACATTTTTGCTGTAACTGAGCCATAAACTTGGTCAGTTACATCCCATTTTTTCTCCACATAATGGGGAATAACTTCCCATTATGGAGACATTTAAGGGTTGGTTACACCCCAATTCCTCCATAAATAACTATGAATAGTTAGAGAGAAAGGGACTGGAAGGGGGACCCATGGAGGGGGACCTCTAAAAAGGGATTGAAGAGGAGAATCTTGGTGAAGGAATCTAAGAAGCCATAGGCAGAGGGGAGAGCTACCTCGCCAGAGTTCGAGCTTGAAGCGCTTGAAGCCTAGAAGAGTTCAACTCTTTCTGTTAACCTGTTGAGTTTAAGTTCTTAAAATCTCTTTGAGATTCCATTACTGATAGGAGCTGTGCTACTCCATCAGTAGATCCAAAGAGAGGATCCACAAGAGAAGCTTGACGTTCGGCCGGTCAACGGAGAACAAGACTCACTCTCCACTGTCACATGAAGAACCCAGTTTTAAATAGAGAGGAGAATCAGTCAAAACATTTCTTCTCTTTTGTAATCAGATTGTATCCATTGTAATCTTCTATTCAATTAAAAGAATTTTGTAATTGTGATTTTTCTGACGCGTATAAAAGATGGCGAATCTGCTGGTGAAACTTTGTCGTTCTCAACCAACGAGAAAGTAGTGGCGCAAGCCGACGTTGGATGCTTGAATCCACAGTCGAATCGCTTATGATCGAATTTGACCAAGAGAAGTTGAACTCCCCCAAAGCTTCGAGACTCTCCCATGGAGACAACGTGGTCATCCTCAACGTCTTTTCAGAGACCCCGCCATGACCCACGGTCAAGATGGCAATGGAGACCGATCTCCCGCCATCCTTCTATCAAGGCACTGCTAGTTCGGACGCTGGGGGTTCCCAACAACCTCTGCGACTCAATCGAAATGTCGAGAGACGGCAAAGGCGTCGTGCTCGTCATCAGCAGACAGACGTAGCTGAACAGCACATGTGGCCCGCGTCAACGTCTCCCACGAGACCGCGAGGTCAATGAAGATGAAGGCCCATCTCGTTGTACCTCTCTAGAATCCTCAACTCCAGGTTACTGGGGGTCCCCAAAACCCGTGAAGCATAACCGTAATGCTGAACGTCGACAAAGGCATCACGCATGTCGACAACAGATGAAAAAAGTTGAAAAAGCCATCTGTTCAGTAGATACAAAACGCGGGGCTTAGGCCCACGTTTCTTCTGAGCAACACGAGACTCACATCTCAGATCCTCAACGCGAGGCCCACATTTCTGTAACTGAACATGAAGCCCACATTTCTATATTAGAACGCGAGGCTCGTGTTTCACCTCACAGACGCGACGTTCAGCAACGCGAGGTCCGCATCTTTTCTTAAAAAAATGCGAGACCTGTGTTTTCGTGCCAAAACGGACTCGCGTCTCTTCTGCAGAGAACGAGCCTCATGTTTCCAACAATAAAACGTGAGCCCCGCATCTCTGAGACCTGCATTTCAGAGTTACAACATAAGATTCACGTTCACTCTTCGATGATTAAGGTCAGAGCTGAATCGGAAAGGCCTCCAAGAAGCAGGAGTGGTTCGGCCGTACCCGGCTGAGTGAGATCTTGTCTCGTACCCTCCTAAGTTCAAAGCTTCGACCCTACAGGCCTTCGATGGCAAGGGGTCATCGAATCAACATATATACTACTTCAAATCCCAAACAAGGAATGTAGTATCATATGATGTCATCATGGCTCATTTATTCATCGACACCCTCAAGGGGGTTACCTTTGAATGGTTCATGAAGCTTCCTGCCGGCTCTTTCGAGAAATGGGTCGACCTCGAGAAGCTCTTCCCTGATCAAGTTCAACACCACACATCTGATCAAATAAGTACTCAAAGGGAATGTTGATCTCCCTACAAGTTCCCCGCAGAGTTTATACTTTTTAATCTCACCAGGATTTTAGAAGTTATCTGTGGAACAACAATCCGATGCCTCTGACAGCTAAGGATAGAGGAAAAAGTTGGCTTTTAAGTCCAATGAAAAATCCTCGACAACTCATCATGCTGAGGGGAATAGCATGGCTAGCCCAATTCAAATGGTAGTTGGTAAAGGCATATCAAATCCGTTGATAGCTGAAGGTTTGCTAAAAACCTTAAGGGACCTGATCCCGCCTTCCCTTCTAAAATCCCTTACCAATTCCCATTCATGGAATGGTAGGACCACAAAAAGCCTGTGACTATTTACCTAGCGAAATAATCACAGATCAAACATGCCAAGTTAACATTATACCTCTGGCATATTTGATTGTACTCCAAAATTGCATTTTTATCATCACTTTTACACATATATCCTTGATCATTCCTTTATTAATTAATGCTATTAACCCTTTTTTGATTATGGTGTGTAGTTACTTAAATGAGAGGATAAAGATACAAGAAGCTTCATTTTATCCCTAATCCTATTCAAAGTTGGATTAAATTTAATCCAAAGGAAGAAAGGATTAATCTTCATCTCCTATTCAAGTTCAAATTCAGGAGATAATGTCCTAGAAGATGAAGGGGATAAAGCTAATACTAAAAGGGAAAAGGAGGATAATTCAAATTAAATGGAGTTCAAAATCAATTCAGGCTCGGATTCTGGCTGTACACCTTTTAGTAATCGGATCATAACGTTTTCTACAGATCTTCAAATCTGATGATTTAAGATGCAACGAAAGAAGATTGGAAGGAGTATAATTCTTATGTTTATTACTCTGTCTAATTCAGCCATCTGATAAGTCATATTCAGCAAACAACACGCCAACCTGCTGCAGGACTAAATTCCTTATTGAATTATGAAACCTTCTAATTTGTATCCTATTGTGATTAGATTTGAGGCCTATTTAAAGAGCTGAAATCTCTCATTATGAATCATCTCCACATCAGAGATCATAACTTAGGATTTTTCTTTTAGTCTCTTCTCCAAATTTCTTTTGTATTTTAGTTCTATATGTGAGAAGGAGAAGCCATTGTAATTCGAGGTGACAGATCAATACAAGGTGCTTTCTTTCTTTTCATATCTCTTCTGTTATTTACTTTATTTTTGCTTTTTCTTATTTATTTTATTTCTTACTTTCTTTTGCTTGTCATGTTTACCATGAGTAGCTAGATTTTTCTCATGGTTTGCTAAGACATCACCACCATCACATCTAATGTCTAGTAGATAACCAGATTAGATCATATGCATGACTACTCCAATTTTTATTCTTGAAGACTCATTAGGATAAGCAATTAGGTCAAATATTTGCTAATACTTTTTAACTGTTTTTCTTAATCTATGCTTGATGAAAATCTTGATATTTTAATGTTAAACGTTGATTAGTGATTTGTTAAATACTTTCTAATGATTTTTTCTTACTTTATACTTGATTAACAACCTTGATATTGTAATGTTAAAACATGGATGGTGTTATTTCAAATCATAACCTAGTTTCTATCCTATGTTTCTTGCTTGGTTTTGTGGTAGAATATCATGTTTAGGATTTAAAGTGAAGTAATTATCTATCAAACATTAGCATGTATGGTAGTTGATTATTAGTAAGCTGTGAAACTTTCTTTAGGTTGACTCTTTATCCACATACAATTCATCTTTTCTTTCCTAAGTTATTTAAACAGAGAAAATAAGAAGACAATATTACCGAAAAGCTTCCATCGCATCTCTCCCTGAGGTTCGACCCGTTTAGCACTTGCTATAGCGGTTAAATTGCAAAGATTTAGAGTTAAAACTAATCACATATACTTTTCATATTTTCTGTACTCTGTTTTGTGCAATCAAATTTTGGCGCCGTTGCCGGGGAGGGAACGGTATATATTGTTTTCTAACTTAGGCTAGATTTTATTTATTTATTTGTTTGTTTCTCTTTATTTTTAACAATTCTTATGTGATATGGCTTATTACAACAATTTTTCCAATTTTAATAGTAATCCATATTACACCTCGACCTCTTTTGAATCGAATATTACCAGCCCGACATATCATAATTTTAACCAACCAAGCATGCCTAGTTGGTCTTATCCGAATCAACATATGCCCCAGCCTCAATTTCATGAAACGAATTGGAATAATCATCTCTACTCCTCACTGAGTCAATGGGGATGCAACACCCCTGAGCCATATTGTCAACCACCTTTCCAACCATCATCTTCATATACTTCTTTTTCCACACCACCAATAGAAGAACCTACCTACTTGGAAAAGAGTATAGAATCCATGATTCAGTCCTCAAATGATCCATTCGATAGGTTAGAAGAAAAAATAGATCATTTGCAAAGTTTAATGAATGAGCAAATTTCTAGACTTTCAAATATCCTTGAACTAACTAACCAAATTGACGAGACCAACGAATCATGGTGTCTTGAAGACCTTGATCAAGATTCAATTTCATCGCACCAACGTGAACTTGATCAATCCCAACCCTTGGACAAATTGGAAAGTTTTAACTTCAATGAGATTGAACTTGATTGTGAATATGAACCCGATCCTCAACTCTGTGATTTAATTTCAAACTTTGAATCTATGTTGACTCTGGTGTCTTTACCCAAGTTGGAGCCAATTTCCGAGCCAACATTAATTCCAGTACCCGTATATTATGAAATTGGATCACCTATTTTGGATAGTCACGTTCGTTTCATGGATCATAAATACGAGCTTAAATTCTTTGATTTGGAGACTACTTTTGAACCAAACCCGACTCTGGAAGCTAAATTTAATTTTCCTGAGCCGGTATTAGTTCCCAATCCTATCATTTTTAAGCCCAAATCAATCACTTCATCAAGTCAAATTCTATTGTTGGACCAAGGTATAAATAATGATGACTCTGAGATGGTATTCCAAAATTGGTCATACAACCTAGATAGTTTCAATGTTAGGGTCATGTATGATCCTATTCATTTGGGGATAATAACAATGTGTATAAGAAAGAGGTCATAAAAGGTGGGTTCCTTGATGATCCACAATATTTAGATTGGGTAGTAATGCTTGGCCCAATCCGGCCACCACCGGAACCACCACCTTGAGGTCATATTTTGCCTTCCCTTTCTTCTTTTCATGCATACATGCATTCATTCATACATTGAGGACAATGCATGTGATAGGTGTGGGGGAGGATTTACTAACATACTAACATAGCTCGATACTAACAAATTTTTTTAAAAAAAAAAACTTTTTGAAAAGAAAATAATATTTTGATTTATTTTTGTAAGTAATTAAGTTAATTTTAAGGAATAGGAAAATCATAGTTAGGATTTCTTAACACTTGGTCAAATAAAAATTATTTGTTTGATTTTTAGGTTTAGGAGGAAAAAAATGAAAAAGTAATTTAGTCTTAATAATTTTACCTTGATGAAATATGCATGCTTTAAACACTTACACAGTTGGGATTCAAAACAAAGACCCTTGTATCTTAGAAAATATATATAAATATAAAAAAACAAATCTAATTATTGATTAGCTAGGTACTTTAGCTTAAGAAAGCCTTGGTACTTACGCGAAAGGTAATTAGGTAAGTTTGAAGAAATATATATATCTAAATATATTATATGTATTAACACATCTAATAATCAATTAGTTAGGTATTAGGGCCTCAAGAAGCCTTATTACTTACACAAAAGAAAATCAGATGAGTTATACATATTTTAAAAAAAAAGAAAAAAAAAAGAAAAAGGAAAAGAAGTGCTTAAAGGGAAACGAAGTGGTAATACTTTGAACTTCTGCCAAAAAAAAAATAAAAATTTATACAAGGTATAAGAGTTGAAGTTTAAGAATCCCAAGTAAAAATTTCGCTTTCACAAAGGTGCATATGACTTGGGGTAAAATAAAAGACTAAGTGAGAAATTCAGTTTTAATCCTAACTTAAATTGATGATAAATATTTCATCGAGACTAAGTATAGGAATGAATAATTTGGTGATCCTAAGACTTATAGATTACTTGATTTCCTCAAAGATACTTCAAATATTGTTTTCTTTCAAAATTGAATTTCAAAAATACTAACATTTTGTTTTTTTTTTTATGGATTTTGTGGGTGTAATCCGCTGAAACCCTCACGAGACAACACTCGTCCTCTAGGGTAACCTAGAGGTTTAACGGCTTGTTGCACGTGCTAAGTGCAATCGTGATTCCTACGAAAGTGAGTTAGGTTAGATTAAATTAGTTTCTAACATTTGGTTTTGCTCGAGGACGATCAAAAGATAAGTGTGGGGGTGTGATTGTACTCAAAATTGCATTTTTATCATCACTTTTACACATATATCCTTGATCATTCCTTTATTAATTAATGCTATTAACCCTTTTTTGATTATGGTGTGTAGTTACTTAAATGAGAGGATAAAGATACAAGAAGCTTCATTTTAGCCCTAATCCTATTCAAAGTTGGATTAAATTGAATCCAAAGGAGGAAAGGATTAATCTTCATCTCCTATTCAAGTTCAAATTCAGGAGATAATGTCCTAGAAGATGAAGGGGATAAAGCTAATACTAAAAGGGAAAAGGAGGATAATTCAAATTAAATGGAGTTCAAAATCAATTCAGGCTCGGATTCTGGCTGTGCACCTTTTAGTAATCGGATCATAACGTTTTCTACAGATCTTCAAATCTGATGATTTAAGATGCTACAGAAAGAAGATTGGAAGGACTACAATTCTTATGTTTATTACTCTGTCTAATTCAGCCATCTGATAAGTCATATTCAGCAAACAACACGCCAACCTGCTGCAGGACTGAATTCCTTATTGAATTATGAAACCTTCTAATTTGTATCCTATTGTGATTAGATTTGAGGCCTATTTAAAGAGCTGAAATCTCTCATTATGAATCATCTCCACATCAGAGATCATAACTTAGGATTTTTCTTTTAGTCTCTTCTCCAAATTTCTTTTGTATTTTAGTTCTATTTGTGAGAAGGAGAAGCCATTGTAATTCGAGGTGACAGATCAATACAAGGTGCTTTCTTTCTTTTCATATCTCTTCTGTTATTTACTTTATTTTTGCTTTTTCTTATTTTTTATTTCTTACTTTCTTTTGCTTGTCATGTTTACCATGAGTAGCTAGATTTTTCTCATGGCTTGCTAAGACATCACCACCATCACATCTAATGTCTAGTAGATAACCAGATTAGATCATATGCATGACTACTCCAATTTTTATTCTTGAAGACTCATTAGGATAAGCAACTAGGTCAAATATTTGCTAATACTTTTTAACTATTTTTCTTAATCTATGCTTGATGAAATCTTGATATTTTAATGTTAAACGTTGATTAGTGATTTGCTAAATACTTTCTAATGATTTTTTCTTACTTTATACTTGATTAACAACCTTGATATTGTAATGTTAAAACATGGATGGTGTTATTTCAAATCATAACCTAGTTTCTATCCTATGTTTCTTACTTGGTTTTGTGGTAGAATATCATGTTTAGGATTTAAAGTGAAGTAATTATCTATCTAACATTAGCATGTATGGTGGTTGATTATTAGTAAGCTGTGAAACTTTCTTTTAGGTTGATTCTTTATCCACATACAATTCATCTTTTCTTTCCTAAGTTATTTAAACAGAGAAAATAAGAAGACAATATTACCGAAAAGCTTCCATCGCATCTCTCCCTGAGGTTCGACCTGTTTAGCACTTGCTATAGCGGTTAAATTGCAAAGATTCAGAGTTAAAACTAATCACATACACTTTTCATATTTTCTGTACTCTGTTTGTGCAATCAATATTCACTGTTAAGTTAACATTAAACCTCTAACAATAATTTCCCTCAATTTCCCAGTGGAATAAATTACAAGTCGAATCAGTCATGTTAACATTACACCTCTGACAGTAAGACTTTGATGTATTCCCAGGGGTAAAATTTCAACTTGCCAATTCTTTTCAATAGAATGACAAGTCCACTCAAGATACTGTTATGTTCAAAATCACACCTCTAACAGTAGACAAATCCCGGTCAAGTTAATATCACACCTCTGACCAAATTTTAGCTTGTTAATCCTCTTCAATAGGATGGCGAGTCCACCAAACTGCTTAAATCACAGAATCTCTCGGTCTAGTTTATACTACACTTCTGATTAAAGTTGCTCATACCGTAATATAAATCACTATTAAGTTAACACTACACCTATGATAGCGATTCTATCAATTTTCCCACCGGAAATGAGACATTCAATGCCAAGTTAATATTACACCTCTGGCATCCATTTCATTATTACGTTAATACTACACCTATGATAATGATCTTTCCTTGAGCTTTCTGTCCAAAGCTGAGATGTCAAATGCTAAGATAATATAACATCTCTAGCATTTACCTCGCTGTTAAGTTAACATTACACCTATGACAGTGATCTTCTCGATTTTCTCAGTGAAAATGAGACCTTTTCGATGCTAAGTTAAATATCACACCTCTAGCATGCATCTCATTGTTAAGTTAACATTACACGTATGACAATGATCTTCTTGCTTTTGTACTGCTAAGGTAATATCACACCTCTAGCACACATCTTTGTCAAGTTAATATCACACCTCTGACAATTCAATTTTCTCAAATTGCAAACCCAAACCTATCACGTTAACATTACACCTCTGACGGTAAAAATCTTCATGGATCTTCAACAAATTCAATCTCACTTGTCATTCTTTCCAATAGAATGACAGGTCCATTTTAGTTGCGTAGATCACAAAATCAACGTTGTTATGTTAATATCACACCTCTAACAGTAACTTTCATTCCATTGATTACCAGCAGAGTACTAGTCATGTTAACACTAAACCTCTGACAATAGACTCAGACATAATCCCTAGCGGATCAAACTCCACTTGTTATTCTCATCAATACAATAGCAAGTCCACAAAACTTGTTCAAAACACAAGTCTAGATCTTACTGTCAAGTTAACATCACAACTCTGGCAGTAGCCTTCTCAAATTCCCTCAGTAGAGTTATTTAATTTACTAAGTTAATGTCACACCTCTAGCAATTAAAACTCTTTCAAAGAAGCTTTGAGCGTGACCTTCGCGTCTCAAGCACAGAGCCGCGTCTCAGCGAACTTAAGAGTTATGTCTCAACAGCAAGTAAAGGATGTGTCTCTACAGCAATTGAGAGCCGCGTCTCTACAATAATTGAGAATCGCGTCTCAACTTTGACGAAGTTTGCGTCTCCACTTGATCAGTGTGCCAGAACTGTGTCCTCTCCCTTCAAATTTAAGGAGTATATCTCTGCTTCTGCAATCAGTTCAACAGTACACTGGAAAGAGTAATTGACAACTCCACCAGTTTAACAGTACACCAAACAAACCAGAGCTCATAACAAGTGCTAAACTGAGTGTTTAAGACACTTGTGACGATCTTTCCTTGAGGCTTCAAAAAGTTCAACAGTATACTCATGGAGACCACCATTCAAACAGGATCGAGCTCAGGGTACCCCAAGAGACTGCCTCTCAGAAGAATGCCAGTCGGATTACAGGAAGTCTTGATTCAACTGAAGCCCAAAGTATTCCAAAATCCGTCTCAGTCAACCGCGGAGTTTTGAAAACTTTGGAGGGGGTTCTGTAGGCTGTCTAAAAAATACTAAAGATAGAACCTCAGACGCGAACCACGCAGACGCAGAAGTCGCATTATAGCCTCAAACGCAGGCCTCATGCTAAACGCGAGGGTCGCGTCTCAACCCGAACGCGGACCTCGCGTCCTTTATCAAACATGGAAGTCGCATTTCAACATCAGACGCAGACCTCAACTCAAACATGCATCTCAGCCTGTTCAGCGTTCCAACCGCAAATGCGGACTTCAGCCAGAGTCACGTTCCAACCTTAAACGCGGACTTCATCAACAACACGATACGAGGATTGTATTCTGTGCCAAACACGATGGTCATGTTGTTCTTTGAGACGCATGACTCAGGGTCGCGTTTTAACATTAAAATGCGAGCCTGTATAGTTTCGTGTTCCTACGCAGACGCAAGCCTGTGTACTCCGCGTCTCAACATCAGAGCGAGGTTTGCGTCCAGCGCGAGACCCGCATTTTTGCTATAACTGAGCCACGAACTTGGTCAGTTACACCCCATTTTCTCTCCATATTATGGGGAATAACTTCCCATTATGGAGAGTTTTAAGGAGTTTATTACACCCCTCCCATTATGTAGAGATTTAAGGGGTTGGTTACACCCCAATTCCTCTATAAATAGCTATGAATAGCTAGAGAAAAAGAGCTGGAAGGGGGACCCATAGAGGGGGACCTCTAAAAAGGGATTGAAGAGGAGAATCCTGATGAAGGAATCTAAGAAGCCATAGGCAGAGGAGAGAGCTACCTCGCCAGAGTTGGGTCTTGAAGCGCTTAAAGCCTAGAAAGAGTTCAACTCTTTCTGTTAACTTGTTGAGTTCAAGTTCTTTAAATATCTTTGATATTCTATTACTAATAGGAGCTGTGCTACTCCATCAGTAGATCTAAAGAGAGGATTCACAAGAGAAGCTTGACGTTCGGTCGGTCAACGGAGAACAAGACTCACTCTCTACCGCCACATGAAGAACCCAGCTTTAAATAAAGAGGAGAATCAATCAAAACATTTTCACTCTTTTGTAATCGGATTGTATCTATTGTAATCTTCTATTCAATTAAAAGAATTTTGCAATTGTGATTTTTCTGATGCGTACAAATATAAGTTTCTCTCTCAATTGAATTACTTTTATTGGGATGATCTATATCTGTGGAAGTATTGTCCAGATTAGATCTTTAAAAGGTGTGTCCCCGAAGAAGAACACAAGAGCATCTTGTTATTCTGTCATGACCAAGATTGTGGGGGACACTTCGGAGCAAAGAAGACTGGAGAGAATGTCCTATAATGCGGTTTTATTGGCCCACCCTCTTTAAAGATGCCCACGAGTTCTGTAAATGCTGCACTCACTGTCAACATGTGGGCAGGATCACAAGGAGGAACATGATGCGGCTTCAACCAATATTAACAATCGAAATATTTGATGTGTGGGGTATTGATTTCTTGGGACCATTCCTAAACTCATTCGAAAATCACAACATTCTACTTGTTGTCGATTATATGCCCAAATGGATGGAAGCTGTGGCAAGCAGGACCAATGACAACAAGGTTGTTGTTGTTGTCAAATTTTTAAAGGAGAATATTTTTTCTCGATTGGTGCACCACGTGCAGTTATAAGCGATAATGGCACCCACTTTTGTAACCGTTCTTTTGAGGCTCTGATGAGAAAATACTTGATTCCCAAAATTATCAACTCCTTATCACCCACAAATGAGTGGTCAAGTGGAAGTAAGCAACAGGCAAATCAAGCAGATTCTAGAGAAAACATTAAATCTGAATCTCAAAGATTGGTCATTAAAATTAGTAGATGCCTTATGGGCATTCCGAACTGTATTTAAAATCAATCTTGGAATGTCTCCGTATTAGCTTGTTTTTAGAAAAGAATGCCATTTACCTGTTCAATTGGAGCACAGAGCCATGTGGGCCATAAAATAGCTCAATTTTGACTATAAAAATAGCTCAATTTTGACCTTGACATGGTAGGAGAATATAAAAAGTTTCAACTCAATAAGTTAAAAGAATTCAAGAATGAAGCATATGAGAACACCAGAATCTACAAGGAAACGACAAATGTGTTCCATGATAAAGTAATTTTGCGAAAGTCATTCACACCGGGTCAGAAAGTCTTATTATATAATTTTAGGCTACATTTGTTTCCTGATAAGCTGAGATCTAGATGGACGGGGTCGTAGTGCTCGTGGTGTTTCCTCATGGAGCAGTGGAGATAGATGATCCAAAAAATGGTGCAGTGTTCAAGATTAATGGGCAACAGTTAAAGCTTCTTTTGGAAATGCCTACAAGCGATAACGAGGAGGTCATTAGTCTTCATGACCCCCAACACGCTGGATGAGCAGTTCATGTATTGTATCTGTATATTTGTATATTATTTCAAAAAAAACTAACATAATGATTCTTTGTCTTAGACACTAATAAAGGAAGTGGGAGAATTAGGAATACGGTAGACCCGGATATAGACCACAGACTATGGGACGACGAGAATGATTTTCTGGACAACAATTCGTCGTTTTTGGAATTTGGTTTTGACGAAGGAGAGTCAGTGAATGAATATGTTGATCGAATTATGCAACCAATTGCTACACCGAATTTCGTCTGGGTATTCATAATTGGCAACACAGGCTCTATCCACATGTGCCAATGTATGATAATTTTGTGAGGATGCAAAACCTTACACTGCCATCACATACGGAAAGCAGAGAATTGAAGTTAGGCAATTCTGTAGCTTGCAACTTAGGTTTTCTTGTTTTCTTTTATGTAATTTTGATTTTATTTATGTAACTGAGAGGAGAGGAGAATTTTATGGAGGAATGAGAGCAAAACTTATATTGAGGTTGACACTGGTGTAAGTAAGTCTTTTCTTTCATTGTTATTTGAATCAGATCAAAGTTTCTTTTTCTTTACTCTTGGTTTTATTTGCTTCCCTCTTCTGTGTTTGTGAACCCAAATGACTCTGATAGCCTCGAAGTTGCTTTGCCCTTGCAAGTGTCATTGATGGCTTATGGTGATAGATAGCTATTTCTATGATAGTGTAGCTTGCCCTTTCATTTCATTGTGTAAATCAGAATGGGGAAGATCCTAGTTGTCATACTTCACTCACCTTCAAATAGAAGCACATCGTCGATATGGGTCAAAGGTAAGAAGGTGCCGAAGAGGTAAGTAAGTATTTTTTTAGGGTTCAATTTTCTTTCTTTTAATTTTTAGTTTAGATTACTAACATCACCATCTCTCAACTCTATTCATTATTTTTCTCTTTCTTTGTACAAAATTATTTTCTATTTTTCTCCACCTTCTCAATGTACCACTTTCTTAACAATTTAACATAACTTATTTTCTTTTTCTTTTAAAGAACTGAAAGAAGAACTTTAACTATTTTTTGTGAACTAAAGAGAACTTACAAAAAGCTTCAATTTCTAGTCCCTCCTTGTGGATCACGACAGCATAGCCACTCGCTATAGTGGTAGCATTAAGCACTTGCACTTTTGTTTTATATTCCTGAAATTCTGTATTTTCTGTGTGTATGTTTTCTTTCAATCAAATTTTTACTTCAACCAGAGATGAGTTAGAAAGAGCATTGAGTTTCCTGCTACCAACTCTGAATGGTGAATCTGACCTAAAACTTCCAACTAATTAGGGTAGCTCAGGTGAAGGTATGTATATTTTCACTATTGCCTGCTTCATCTTCATCCGCTTATTTTAGTATTTTTCATAAATTTAGGGAATCAGTATAGTGTTTAGAGAGTCTTTATTTATCTTTCTCTAACTTTGATGTCAAGTTATTTATAAGTGTTACAGGATAAAGAGGGATGCACACATAAGGAGCAGTCTTTCTATTATTTCTACGACGATATTTCTCTTGGTGCACTATGAGTTATCTACAATTCTAGCATAATGTTATAAATTTATCATTATTCTTGTATGCATGGATTGTTTGATTACTATGATCATGTGCATAAGTTATGAGTGCATCTTCTATCTCTGTATCCATTCACATGCATGAGGACATGGCACATTTTAAGTATGGGGGGTGGGGGAGATCACACATTTCTTTTCTTTTAGGAGTCTTTTTGGTTTTAGTGTTTTGATTTTATTTTATTTTCTTTCTTTACTTTATCTTTATTTTGTTTTAAGAGTCTTAAAAAAAGAAAAATTTTACAAATGATTAGCTAGTATGTGAGTGATTTAGTATCCATGAGTGAATTTTAAAGGTAAGATCAAGATGAGAAAGCCTCAATTGATTTAGAAAGTCTTATCAAAATAAAACTTTGCTAAATGGCCTTTGTGGCCGCAATGTGTACATTTATACACTCTAGCATGCACATGAGAATGAGTATGATCATGATGTGCAAAGTGTGCATATGTGTGTCGTGGGTGATGTGCATGAACATGTGGAGCTTGTTTATTTTAAAACAAGGTTTCCAACCTATTATGATTAAATGCACAATTGCTCAAAGATGAGCACAAATAATCTATTCTATTTTTCAAGAATTGAATCTCATTTTTATCAATAGTGGCATGAAAAGTATGGTGAGAATGAGAATAAACAATCTTTTCCTTTTTAGAACTATTTTCTTTTTCTTTTGAAAGAATTTTTCTTTTTAAAGAGTTGTTTTCTTCCAAAGAAATTTTTTTTCTTTTTCCACCAAAATAATTTTATTTTTCAAAGAAGTATTTCCTTCACAAAGATTATTTAACTTAGAAGTCAACGAAATATTATCCTTTTTCAACATATCATTTTCTTTAGAAATATTTTCTAATTTATTTTGAAAAGAATCTTTTTCTTTTGAAATGGACTTATATTTATTTTTCAATCTTTTATGGTCCTTTTTAAGCATGTCATAGTTTTCAAGAAGTTGTTGACAAATGAAGAAAGATCATCATATGACATGTCAACATCCTCATCAAGCTCGAATTCGGAGTTTACCTCAAGAGGATTATCCCCTTGGACCATGTAGCACAAGTTGGAAGCATCACTTCCATCATCCGAGTCACTTGCTTTTGTTCTCAAAGGGAGACTATAGTGTTCCATACTATAAAAGCTGAATCAAAGTTAGAAACCCTAGGTAAATATTCATCATTTAGAGTTGGCTTTAAAGCATTGATGGCTTTTGCATTAGCCTCAAGATATTTGCCATTTAAACAATAAGAATTTTTAATAGTGGCAAAATAAACATGAATACTTAGGGCTTTGAGGTACATTGACATCTTAACCTTCCAAATTTGGATGTTAAGAATATCAAACAAGGGAGGTGACATGAAATCCATGTGTGTGTATAAATATTGTGATTAGCCAAAAATAAGAATCTTTAACTCTAGATTGTTAGACCCAAATCAAGAGCACCAAGCTCTGATACCAATTGAAATCACCTAGAGGGGGTGAATAGGTGACTAGCTAATCTAATGATGAATTAATGCAGAATTAAAACTATTTATGCAAACTAAACACTATTAAGCTAAACACACTAAGTATAACACAAGAGTGTAGCTGAATTCCCGTGAAGGGCTCTGGACTATCTCCTCAAGATTCCTCTAGATAAGAGTTAAGGTGCCGCTATGGCTCTCTTGGTTAAATACAAGTGTGAGCAAACAATCCCCAAGCATATATCAATATAAGCACAAGTATATCAAGCAAGTAAAGATAAAAGTAGTGTAAGCCTGCAAGATATAACACAAGTGAGAGATAGAGAGAGCAATCTCAAACACGGGAGATTTGTTTTGAGGTTCGAGCACCCTTGCTCTACGTCCCTGCCTTCAACACTATGAAGGATTTCCACTAAAAAACGATCCCACCAGATCACTCGGTGCCGCAACATCTACAATGAGTTCACACTAGAACTCCTTGGACCCATTAGTCTCTCTCTTGTTCCTGCCAGAACAACACACGTAAGTACACTAGCTTGCCGAGGCCGCACCTCTACACCGAGCTCTCACTAGAATTCGAAACAACATGAACCCGCAAGTCCGCCTCCTCAAATACAAAGTTGAACACTTGGTGATCTAAACACTTTGATCACCTAAAACTCTCTCATAATAAATATCCCTATAGGATTGATGTAGCAATGGATAGCTCAAGTATTTGTGAGAAAAACTAGGATTGATTTGGTGGTGAAAAACTCACGAAATCACTTTTGAAAAACTCTTGATGAACTCTCCTTTTGATTTGAAAGTATTGGCTCTAAAATATGTGGAGAAAATCACTGAGATAGGTAGGAAAAACTAGCCCAAAAACTCTCTTGAAATTTTTTTGAAAATAGCCCAAAACAGCCCCATATAAATAGGCTCCAAAAATTAGCCGTTGGGGACAACTCAGCAGACTTTTCTACTGTCTGTCGACCGCCCGGTCGACCGGCTAACGGTTAGAAATCTGACCATTGTGCCATCGGTCGACCGGCCGATCGACCGAGGCCTGGATACAGAGAGAGAAGCTCTCTGTTGGTCGACCGGGGCCAGATCCAAAGAGCAGAGCTCTCTGGGGTCGACCGGCCCTCCAGCCAAACAAGGTCGTGCACGTTTGTGCACGTCGGTCGACCGCCTGGTCGACCGACCTCTGGCTCGGTGGACCGTGCGGTCGACCGGAAAACAGTTTTTAGGGGTTCAAAACTTGATCTTTTTACCTTCAATAAATTCTCATAAATTCTCATAAATTCTACAAAAATAAGTTCATTGAAATACTTTGATATATATATACAAACATGTTTGGTTAAAAATCAAAACTTATTACAAACATTTTGAACTATTTTTGTAATATAGAAGTTTTGCCTTAAACAAACCCTATATTTTTCAAAAACTATCTCCAAATTGAAAAACGATTTTTCCAAAACTTTTCCAAATACAAAAATAAGATATTCTAAACATTTTTGAAGCTTAGTGTGTATGGATATGATTCACTACACATATATGATGAAATATCTATGTTTTTGACAATAAGTTCTAAAATAAGTTTTGATAAAACATATGTATATTTTGAATCTTAAAAACTAAACCGGTATTTTTCCAAACGTAAACTCTTTTATGAAAATACATCTAAATCTTGTGTGTGAGTGTATATGAACTTGAGCAATCCACCAACTAATCTATCCTTTACATTTTATCTAAAAACAAAATCTTAACACTTACAAACATGACACAAGTCTTCTTGAAAATCTTCTCTTGAAGGTCTTCTTCTCCTTCTTGACTTGGTCCAAACCTTGATCCAATGAGCTAGACTCCTCTTACGTACTTGATGCAATCTTGATGCGCGAGCTCTTGAATCAACACGTGCTAGCTCCAAAACTTTGACTTTAAATCCTTTGTTGAAGCTTAACACCAACTAAGATCTTGATCAAATATCTGATACTAATTAAACACAAGATCATTAGTCTTATAACTATATGAGTTAATCATCATCAAAACTAGAGCGATGGGTCTTTGGACCAACAAGAAGAAGAATGCCTTTGGGAGCTGAATCCTCTTGTAATGAGCGGTAATAAGCTCGTTGTTAATCATACCGCTAGTGATGTAAGCAAATGGTAATTAATGAAGATTTAGATTTAGCTTATTTTTTCTATGTTTGCTTCTACCGTGCCATCAGATACTAGTACCGATGTAAATGATGACCCCTAGTAAGCAATAGATGCCCTGACATCATTGTATGTACCGGTGAGATCATCTCTTATGGTATATCAATGCGTTAATGATGCGCAAGGATCCTTCTTCGAGGTCCCAGCAAGACACAAAGGCCGAAAATTGATTCTTTTTGGAAGAGTCAAATGCAAACCAATGATTTGTGAAGACTTAAAAAGTGAGATTGAACTCCTCACTTCTCTCATTACTAGTTCAATGTACTCAAAATGATAGAGAACATGGGTATGACCTAACAAGTGATCTTGGTTTGAACTTCGGTAAAGAGAGGTAAACACCGCTTCGATCCTTCGTTCCAAAAGGAAAAGCCCTTGATTATTATCATTGAACTTGCAGGGGATTGGGCTATGTGTCAACTCTAATCCCATCAGCCTCTGAGTCTGAAGGGTCATTATATCATAATCACTCGTCGGGCACATCATCGTGGGAGTTAGATATCAATGTTGGCAACATCTTCAAAGGCTTTTCAGTAAACACGGTTTCGACAAGCCACCCAGAAGATGAAGATGAAGAAATAATCCAGTCAGATACAGATCCTTAGATGAAACACCAAATACTCTCTGGGATATTCGCTTTGAACAACGCGAACCACCTACAGAGGTTAAGGTAACCCAGGTTAATCAGGGAGATGAAGCTAATCCTAAGCCCATCTTTATAAGTGAAAGCTTATCACCTCCCGAGAAGGAAGATCTAATATCTCTTGTGCAGGAGTATATAGATGTTTTCACTTGGAACTACCAAGATATTCCTGGGCTCGATCCTCAAGTGGCTATGCATCGCCTCAACATCAATACGGATGTGAAGCCTGTCAAGCAACAGTAAAATAGTTCCGCCCAGAGAAAATGGAAGCGATTCAGTAGGAAGTCAAGAAGCTTATAGACTCCAGTTTCATTAGGGAAGATGAGTTCCCCTTCCAATCATGGATGTCATGATCGACAACACGTGTGGGTTTGAATGAATGTCCTTTATGAACGGATTCTCTGGATACAATCAAATAAGATGTACCCTGACGATGAGAAGAATACATCCTTAAGGACACCACTAGGGGTGTACTGCTATACTGTGATACCCTTCTGGTTGAAGAATGTGGGGGCGACATACTAGTGAGCTATGAATGCAATTTTTCATGAGCATATACGCAAAATAGTAGAATGCTACGTAGACGATATTATGGTGAAAAGTCGTGCCAAAGGCGATCATATAGCTGATCTGAAGACAGTGTTTAATATCATGCGAGCGCATCAATTGAAGATGAATCCCACCAAATCCTTCCTGGGGGTAGCCAGCGGTAAATTCCTCGGTTTCGTTGCGACATCCAAAGGAATCCATCTCGACCTAGAGAAAGTCCACACCATCCAAGAAATGCAACATCCAAGAGCTTAGAGGATTGTAAGGGTGACTAGCCTACATCCGGATGTTTATCTCAAACCTCTCGGGACGATGCCAACCCTTCACCAAATTGATAAAGAAGGGTGTTTTATTCATCTGGGATGATACTTGCTAATAAGCGTTCAAGGAAATCTAGCGGTACCTCACGCAGCCACTAGTCTCACAGCTCTGATGTCAGGAAAACCTTTCCTGATATACGTTCGAGTTATGGATCATTCTCTAGGAGCTTTACTAGCCCAGAATAATGATCAGGGACATGAGCAGGCAATCTATTACCTAAGTAGAACCATGATCAGAGCAGAAATTGATACAACCTGGTCGAAAAGGAATGCTTGGCATTAGTGTTCGCCGTCCAGAAGATGCGATATTACCTGGTGAGCCAAACTATATACGTCATATCAAAAGTCAATCCTTTTAAATTGCTTATGATGAAGCCATCATCACTGAATGGTCGATTGGTGAAATGGTCCATAGTGCTCTTCCAATATGAGATGTAATTTCTGCCACAAAATGTTGTAAAGGGACAGGCAGTGGTGGACTTCTTGGCTGAACATCCAGATTCAAGCGCGACCAAACTTTATGAAGATCTTCCAGACGAGGTTGCTGAAGCTTGAATGACCCAAACAACTTTCGAAGAACAGGTGTGGCAACTCTTCTTCGACGGCGTATCAAGAACGGGTCCTCAAAAAATATCGTGGCAGGAGTAGGGATAGTACTTGTCTCTCAACAAAATTACGTAATTCCTCATGCATTCTCATTAACTAAGCCGTGTTCCAGCTATGTAGCGAAATACAATGCTCTCTTGATTGGGATGCAAATCGCTGATGAGATTGGTGTTAAAAATCTCGATGCGTACGGTGATTCAAAGCTCATCGTTAATCAGGTCGCAGGGAGTACGAAGTCAGACATGAAGACTTAGTACCCTATCACAACGCAACCATCCACATGGCAGAGAGGCTCAGAAGCTTCTACATTGACCATGTACCCGCAGGCAAAATACGCATGCAGATGCATTAGGTCTCTCGCCGCTTCCTTAGTCCTTTCAGCCGGAGAGACAGAGAAAGTACTCGTCTACAGCCATAACCTGTATTGTCCAAGATTCATCCTGAAAGATGATCAAACTCTAATAAGAAACCTTCAAGTCAAAGAAGCTCTAGGGACTTCATTAAGTCTAGAGCTCAGGGATTGACAATTTTCATACATCGACTATGTCTTGTACGACATACTGCTCGATGACCCAAAAGAGATGGCTGCCATTGAAGGAAAGCCCCTAAATTCTATTACAATGTGATCACAAGAACACTGTATCACCATACGCATGATCGAATCCTTCTCCGCTGCTTATCTATAAGGAGGCACAGGAAGCACTCAAAAAGCTCATGATAGTATTTGTAGAGCTCACCAACCTAGTCTAAAACGTGGGATCGACTCTAAAGACTGGAATATTATTAGCCAAAGATGATCCCTGACGCCATCGCATACGCTAAGCGATACTACGCCTGTCAGATCTATGGTGACTTCATTCACTGGGCACCAAGACATCTTCGCCCTATAACTTCTTCCTGGCCATTTGAAATGTGGGAATAGATGTGATTGGTCCTATCAGCCCACCTTCATCCAAAGGACACCGGTATATTTTAGCCATAACCGATTACTTCTTTAAATGGGCGGAGGCTATTCTCCTGAAGGAGGTGAAGACATCTGACGTGATCAAGTTCATCAAACATCACGTGGTCTACCGCTTTGGCATGTAACAACGGATTGTCCAAGATAATGGGCCTCAGTTCGTCAGCCAAGCATTCCAAGATTCTACAAAAAGTTCAGGATCTAGAGTGTATCTACCAGCCGCTAACGGCCTTGCAGAAGCTTACAATAAGATCATTAGGAAACTTCTCAAGAAATTCGTCTCGAAAAGCCAATGCGACTGGGATGATATGCTAGGTGAATGCTTATGGGCTTATCACACAATAACGAGAACCCCGACGAAAGCTACACCATTCTCTTTAGTGTGTGGGTGTGAAGTTGTACTCACTCTAGAAATCCAGATTTCATCTCTGCATGTTGTTTTGACAACAGAAATGATAGATGAGGAGAAGCATCGACTGCGACTCCAAGAGCTAGAAGCTTTGGATGACAAATTCCTACAAGCTCAACAGCAAATCGAGTTTTACCAAGCTTGAATTTCCAAAGCCTTCAACAAGAAAGTCAAAGAGCAGACTTTCAAGAAAGGCGACCTTATCTTAACTATCAGAAAACCCATGGTGATGACACATAAGACGAAAAGGAAATTCCAACCCAAGTAGGAAGGACTATTTGTAATGGAGTCAGTCTACTCGAATAGAGTATATCGCATGATAAATCCAGAAGGCCATATACTTATGATACCAATCAATGGCAAATTTTTGAAGAATTACTACCCTTGATCATATTAACATTAAACCTCTGATCATTGGGTCAAGTATGTACGATGCTTGCATCGACCGCATTCCCCTTGCGATGGAATTTTCGATCAACAACTATGTTATGCTCAAACCCGAGCATGATAGAACCAGCATCGATGATTGAATATCGTTGGAGTTCCAATCAGCACATAAGAAGCTGGTTAAAAGGAATGGTTGAGTGAACAGCGCAAAGGAGCACGATCCAATCCTCAACAAAATTGAGTTGATGAAGGCAAACTAACTGAGTATTAGTTTTGTCACTCTTCTTTAAAGGTTATCAAAATCCAACACCATGACGGCTAAGGATAGAGAAAAATGTTGACTTTGAAGCCTAACATAAGTCCTCGACAACTCATCATGCTAAGAGGAATAACATGGCTAGCCCAACTCAAACGGTAGTTGGTAAAGGTATACCAAATCCGTTGATAGTTGAGAGTTTGCTGGACATGATCCCGCCTTCCCCTCCAAAATCCCTTACAAATTCCCTTCCGTGGAATGGTAGGACCATAAAAATACATGTATCTATTTCCCTAATGAAATGAGCACAGAATTGTCATGTTAACAGTAAACCTCTGACAAACTATTTTCCTTAATCTCCGATGGAGTTCGTTAAGTTAATATTACACCTCTGATAATTTATTCTATTTCCCACCAAAGTCCCCTACCAATCCTTCCCATGGAGTGGTAGGTCTACAAATTCAATCACTGTTATGTTAACACCACACCTCTAATAGTGAAAATTTCAATACTCCTCAGCGAGTACGAACTTCCACTTGACGACTCCCTTACATGGAATCACAAGTCTTCCAAATTGTCAAGTTAACACTACACCTCTGACAATCCCAAACTTCACTTGTCAATTCTCCTCAATAGAATGGTAGGTCCTTAAACTTGCTCACATCGCAAATCAACTCTTATCATGTTAACACTACACCTCTGACAAATTACTGTTAAGTTTAACACCACACCTCTAACAATGTTCAAGTTACTGCCAAGTTTAACATTAAACCTCTGACAGTCACTTCCCTCAGGCTTCCATATCAAAGCTAAGATGAGCGATGCTAAGTTCAACATTATATCTCTAGCATCTGGTTCATTGTTAAGTTTAACACTACAAACCTATGGCAGTGACTTTCCCTCGAACTTTTGTATCGAAGTCGAAATGACCAATGCTAAGTTCAAAATTACACCTCTAGCATTACCTCCACTGTTAAGTTCAACACTACACCTATGACAATGGTATCTTCAGTTTTCCCAAACGAAACTGAAATTCCTGGGGAGCTAAGTTAACATTTCTCCTCTAACGCACACCCTTGTAAAGTTAATATCACCTCTGTTGACACTCTAAAAAAGACAAGATTCCTGATTGGCCTGAACAATGTCTAACTTGTTGACTTTTACAAAAGACAAGTGGTAGACAAGCTGACGACCAGTTTTTACCCATCTCTGAGGGACAAATCAGCAACTTGGACTCTACTGATCCAGTGAAGCAGACAGTGAGCCCAGATTGTCTTTGAAGAGACCTAAGCAGGTCTAAGATGCTAAGTTAGCTCAACACTCAGCATCACATGAGCCCGAGGGGATAGCCTCACCTGAGAGGCTAAGTTTGTCCAACTTCGCCTTGAAGCCGTTCAAAGCTCTATCAGGGAGATAACTTAGAGCTTCTCCTGAAGTGCTCAGTTAACTCCGCAGAGAGTTAGCTTCGCTCGAAGCCACACGCAAACGCGTAGAAGGATGTTTGGTAGCTTCGTCACAGATGTTTATCCAGCTCCGCTGAAGAGCTTTCTTCTGACTTCGCCAGATGCTCCTTCCAACTCCGCTGCGAGCTCGACGCGGCAGCTCCGCTGCGGGTCTTTTATGGTCACCTTTGACCAATTAAATCTCCAGATGAGAACAAATCTATTCAAGATCAAATCTAATCAAGATCAAATCTGAGATCAAATTTGGCAGTTGTTTACCATAATCTCTTGACTCTCCTAAAACAAGTAAGAAGATCAGGGGAGATCATTCAAATATTTGGAAAGAATCAAAACAGATCAGGAGATTGACGCTACCTGCTATTCCTAGTTTCGCAGAAGCTGATTCTAGCCTCGCAGCAAGGCAACTTTCCAGATTTAAACAGATTGACTCAATCTGTTTCCAGATTTTCAAGGGACAATTATACCCCTGCTCTCCCTATAAATAGCCCACCAGAGGCATACGGAGACAGACACACGCGCAGAGGCTGAAAAACAGAGAGAGACGGCTAAACAGAGACACATTGTCTTGCTTCCAAGAATTCAGAGAACTACTGATCTAGTCAGGATACTAATACCCTAAGATCTTCCTCCCTCTCAAGGAATCTCCGGAACCAGGCGAGAAGGAATTCCCAAGTGGAGGCAGTTTGAGAAGTAACAAGAGGGTTCTACCAACCTTCTGTTCTCTGATTCCCCGAACTAGGCGAGAAGGGAATCCCATCGATCGCATCGTCAAAGGGACAAAGTGACCGCGCGCTGACCAGACTCCTATCGGCACACTTCTCTAGAATCTCAGAGGAGATCTACTCGTAATCTTTTAGAATACTTATAATTTAGCTCCTCGACCTCTTTTTGTAAGTTTTCCCCTTTGCAAAATCTATGGAAAACAAGATGGCGACTCCGATGGGGATTGAATTCTCCACTGTTGAGAATCAAGTGTCGCAATGCGACGAAGAGACCTTCGGGTCTACTTCTGAATTCAAGGAAGCCGGTGTGGTCAGAGCCCCTCTGGCTAAATCTTCGAAGCAAGTCTCTGTGGAGACAGATGAGGCTCTCTGCGAGCCTACCACGGTCCTCTGGCGCAACAAGGAAGCAGGCCCGCAATGCAAGGGTCAGAATCTTCAGCCTGTCACCTTCGAAAACCTAGTCGTTCACTTCGACCAAGGAAAATTCGAAGAACTCCTCTCTGGGGGTGGTTCAATGCTCCGTGCACGAAAGCACAGAAAGGTCTCGATAGCCAAGGTTTCAGAATAGAAATCGGAAGTAGAATCCTTCCAATCCCTCTCAGCCTCGCGTGTGGCTAGTCAGGTTCCCTACGAACCTAAATCTCCTTTTTCAAAGCAGATGTGGAGGCCAAAGCAGAAGGCTATGTATTAAGCTTCAGGCGTAGCTACGCCACAAGTTCATCCCTCTCGTGAAGAAAAAGGCAAGATGCCTGCCTGCTTTAACGAGACTATCAACCGCGAAGTTACAACGGCGATGATGTCTTCGCCTAATTTAGGAGCAGTAACTCCTCGCACCAGCCTCGTTCTTATGAGCGAAGCTATTGATGGTGTGCCAAGCACAGTACCTCAGGGTACGCATGAAGTTCGCAACCGCGAAGTTGGAACCAAAGCACCACAGTGTGCTAAACTCGCTCTTTGCAGCGAAGCTAAGGGATTGCCCCTAAGTGCTGATAGCGGTGCTTATGCAGCTTCAACGCCCAAGGGCATTTCCAAAGCTTTTAGCCGCAAATTTTGAGCCAAAGCACTATCTAGGGCTAATCACCTTCGTAGCAACATAGCGAATAAAGCACCACAGTGTGCTTCGCTCCCCAGTTCATCAAGCACTAAGCTCGCCCTTCGTAGCGGAGCTAAGGGAACGTCCCTAAGTGTTGACAGCGGTGCTTATGCAGCTTCAGCACCCAAGGACATTCCCAAGGTTCTTAGCCGCGAAGTTAGCGCTAAAGCACTATTTAGTGCTAATTACCTCTGCGGTGATGAAAAGAACAGGACGTCACTCTATGCGCAATCCAATAGAGCCTCTGCGCTGGATCGTTTAGGCCCAACTGGGTCTGACTTGCGGGAATTCTTGACAAACAAACGAAAGTCAGAATCTTTCCAAACTTCTTTCTCCTGTTGTCAACAAGTGGGATGTCAGTTGGTGATAGTCCACTCAGTCCATTGCCGGCTAGGACCAATCCCCGCCACTCCTTCAGGCCGACGATCAGTTTTTGATCGACTGTCGGTGCAAGCTCCGGTAAGACATCGCGAAAGGAGCGATCGTAAGATCTGCCCTCTGTATCTGTTAATATGATCGGAAGGGGATGATCCAGTTGCGTAGGGGAAGACGAGCGTCGCACGACACTCTCTATAGTTCCCCAGATCCGGATTATAGCCCGGGCCTTGGCGAAGTCTTGGTACATGAAGAAGGTGTCTTCCAGAACACCAGATTTAGGGTTGCAATACCCTACAGTTATGAACAGCCATCTTGCTCAACTGCAGTAACCTCATCAGAACCAATGAAAGGAATAGTCCAATGGTCTGATGAAGAGGACGAAGACAGTGGGTATGCCTCTTCGGTAACAGTCAGCTCGGTACGAACGGATAGAGTGTCAGTAAATATGGCTGATAACGGTAATGATGACCTTCGTCGACGGTTGGAAGCTCAGGAGCAAACTTCCAAGACCCAGCAAGAAGCTTTGGACAACATTCAAGCTCAACTCCTCAATAACTAGAATAACAATGATACCGGGAGTAACCATAATGAGGAAGAACATCATAGCAATGAACAACCAAAGATTGAGAAGTCAAAGGAGAGTTCTTCTTTAGACGCTGAAGTTCTTAAAGGCATCCAAGCTCAAATTGCATCCCTACCTCAGAGGGATGAGGTAAAGAAAGAAGGGGCAGTCCGTCCTTTCCCGCTGGAATGGGATTCAATACCATACCCACCAAAGTTAAAACCACCAACGTTACATACGTATGATGGTAAGAGCTCGCCAAACCAGCACATCTACTATTTTCGGTCTCAGACCAGTAATGTTATAGACAATGATGCTATCATGGCCAAACTATTCATTGGCATCTTAAAGGGTAGCATTTGACTGGTTCCGAAGTCTCCCTCCGGGCTCTGTCAATTCCTGGATCGACCTGGAAACCCGATTTCTTTCTCATTTCAATAAGGATATACCGAGGTAACCATGGACAAACTCCTCTCTACAGTACAGAAGAAGGGTGAATCTGTCCGTGACTACATTGAGCGGTTCAGAAACTTATCTTTGATGTGCCCAGCAGGGATGCCATTACCCATGCTCTTACAGACGTGTAGGCACAACTTCTTAGACCAAGTAGAAATTCGAATGGGAGCTGTCAAAACCCATACCTAGAAAGAACTGGTCGAGCAAGCTGAGATAGCTGAAAAGTCGGCTAAAAAGTTCGAACCATCCATCCCTAAAGGCAAATGGGGTATGAATAATAAGGGACGTGGCGACATGGCACAGTCTTCTCAAGCCAAAGGAAAAGAGACTATATCCGTTGAATTATCAGGGATGTTCAGGCGAAGGCCAAGAAGAGCGGCTTCAATAGTCAGGAGTCCAAGTTTCCTCCGAAATAGTACTCCTTTAAAGACTATCAGGTGGTCACAATATTTCATTTACTCCACAAAGGAATAAATTGAAGCTGCCGGATGCTCGGCGTCCTAATGAAATAGGACGCACGAACGATCCCAAATATTGCCTCTTTCACAGGATGATTCATCATCTTACCGACAAGTGCTTTGTCCTCAAGGACAGAATTCAAGCTTTAGTCGACGCCGGAGTCCTGACACTGAAGTCAAAGCAAAAGAAAGTCACTGCAAACATGGTGACCCTCGAGTTCAGCAAAACCCCAAAGGTCACAGTTCCTGACGGGACTTATCCAATCCCTGCACCACGGATGGAAGTCAAGCATCCTTCAGCTAAAACTCAAGAGAATAAGGGTCTTGTTCCCTTGACACTGGAGACAGGAGAAATTATGTGGATACACCCAGACCTTATCCAAGACGAACAATGGGATTCAAAGAAGTCTAAGTCGAAGGGAAAATCTTGCAATGTCGTCTCCATCCTGCCGGATGATGGCAACCTCACATTAGCTTCTCTCAGCGATTCCAAAGGGGAAAAGCACGCTTGCACGACGCAAGCTGATGTACCTCAGCCAATAGGTACTCGATCTGAAAAATCATACTTAAGACAGTATGAGAAAGCTACTGACGAGACACAGCAGCAGACGACGTCAGCACAAATACCAGCACCCGCTTCAGTCCCAACCAAGGGAAAGGAGAAGCCAAAGCAAGTCCGGTTCGACCATGTCCTGAAAAGCCCTTAGGACCAGGGCTTGACACATGATTGGTTGCTAATGTTGCATATTTAATGTCACATTTCCATACTTATTTTAGAATAAAAGCCTGCATTGTCCTAATTATTTGTTTAATTTATTTGCAGGCCAAATCCTTAAGGAGATGAAGAGAAATGAGCCCAAAAGCCCACCAGAATTCTGAATTAATCAGAATAAATTCGCACACACAAAATCAGGGCAAAATCAAGAGGTTGAAACCGGTTGAGAAGAATCCTCTCAGAATCGATCGGTTAAAGCCAAGAATCCAAGGTCATTTCGTCAGAGTCCGGAGCTCAAACGACAAAACCAATAAAGGATAAAGCCAGAAGAAACCCCCGGAGAGACCCACCAACAGGGTGTGGCCATCTGGCCACACCTTGGCCGCGGAAACGCGGCTTGGGCCGCGTTTCCGCGGCAATCTTGGGGAGTTAGGGGGAGCGTGAACTCCCCCGACCTCCCCGGGATCTTGGTTGTTGGGTTTTTGGCCTATAAAAGGCATTTTCTGTGCTGAAAGTGGACGCGAATGCAGATTAGGATTTTAGACTAGTTCTTCCATTTTGTAGTTTAGTTTTTACTTTTATGTAACTTGTATGTAACTTAGGTAGAAGAAGATTCATGTAAGTAAGAGAGAGGGGCTGATGTTGAGAGTGACACCGACGATGTACCCTACTCCTTTCTTTCATTGTCTCAGCAAGTAATAAAGGTAAATGCTTTGTTTGTTTTCTATTCTGCTTTACTGTACATTTGTTTTGCTTTCCTCTTCCTCTTCTACTTTACCTTGGTTGTTGTTGTTGAGTGTACAAGTGAATTCCAAAGCAAGTATAACTGAGCTACGTGAGAGCCAGCGATAGTTCATGAAGACGTTCTCCTCTTCCAAGCTCCGCATCACTTCGTTCTTCTTATGCTTGACGATATAATGTGCACGGGGACCGAGCTCGAGTTTATGATCTATGCGTTGAACGCCTCCGAAGCAAAAAGGTAGAACTTGCAAAAGGTTTCCAAGTAAGTCATCAATCAACCTAGGTAAGTATCTCTTTACTTCTTTTCTTTTCTTTCATAGTTTAGATCACCAACCACTTCTTCCAAATCGTTTTCATTCTTCTCCACTTCATTGTACATAGTCGCTTTTCATCGTTTTCTGATTTTCCACCTTCTTCATCCTTCGCTTTCTTCTTAACTTTAACCTTTAACTTTTTTTTTCTTTTTCTTAACTTTAAAAACAGAGAAGAACTCTCGTTTGGTTTTTATAACGATTTCAATAAAGAACTGTAACGCTTCCATCGCAAACCCTCCTTGTGGATCACGACCCGCATAGCCACTTGCTATAGCGGAAGAATTGAGCACTTGCACATTTTTTATTCTTAAATCTAATATTCTATAATTTGTGTGCAGGTTTAGCCTCAATCAAATTTTGGCGCCGTTGCCGGGGAGGGTAAAACAGTTTTTATTGAAATCTGAATTTTTATTGCAAATTTTTTAGAACTAAACGAATTTTCTTCTCTGTTGCAGGTTACAGGGCAAGCAAAGCTGAAAATTATTATTGCAGTGACATACAAGTGGCCTTGGGCCTCTGCTCCAAAAAGCAGAGACCAAGGGCCCTCTGAATTGCCGCGTTTCCACGACAAAAGCCGCGGATCCGCGGCAAGGACGAGTTGACTACTAACAGCTTTTTGCAGGGCTGCTTAGTTTACAAATTCTAGTTTGCTGCAACTTTAATTTTTCTTATATGCCATAACATAAGCCTGCTAATAATCAACAGTAAAATATTTGTTGAAAAGATAAAAAATTGATTAGACATTTGCATTTTAGGCACGTGTCTTTTTAATTCCTTTATTTTTTACTGTTGAAGAGTGCTGGAGCAAGGTATGTTTGCATTGCATCTAGAATAGGACTATCTCTTGGTTGATTTATATCGCTTTGAGTGCATCTTATTCATCTTGTACACTTGCACAAAAACTGATCTTAAGGGCACCACCCAATAATAAGATAAGGTGGGGATTTAATCACCCTTCCTTAGCCCAAAAATCAGAATCCAAGCACTCACTAACCCAAGCCTAACTAAAATTGAGTAGACGTTGGCCCTAGGGACATCTCGGACTCAATTAGGAGATTATCCTAAGGGGGAAAAATGTTGGAATCTAACTCCTGCAAAATCAGTGTCTAGGAAAGGGATTGAGGGCCGAAAGCCCGAAGGTTGGTGGTTATTTAATTAAGGAACGTCTTTGACGGAAAACCTCCCACCAACCTTGCCCTGACCTGGCTGATTAGCTTGTGGTTAAAGTCTACATTAGACCTTCCGTGGACAGCCTAACCAGTTAGGAGTCGTTTAGGTCCTAAGTCTACCCTAACTTAGGCTAAAATTTTTTTTCTTTTTTGTTTGTTTATTTGTTTGTTTTTCTTTGTTTGTATTCTATTGTGTGATATGGACTATAATAATAATTTTTTCAACTACAATAATAATCCATATTACACACCGGCTTTATTTTCGGATATTACCAACCCGGCATATCATAACTTTGACCAACCTAGTGTGCCGGATTGGTCTTATCCGAATCAATATGACCCAAACCCCCCATCTAATAACTATAATTTCCATAATGATTTCAACTCTTCACCGAGTCAGTGGGATTCACCTCCCCCGAGCATAATTTCCAACCACCTTGCCCTCCTTCTCCACCCAGTCCACATTATGTTCAAAATTCATACTCAGTTCCACCTGTCCAAAATAGGAAACCATCAATTATGGAAATGAGTATGCGTGAGTCCAAACACAAATCCCAAATCTGATGGACTCACAATTTCACTACCACTTCCAAGACAATTCTTCATCTTTTCATCAAAACAATGAACATATCACCTATGAAGAGATGCTTGAATCCATGACTCAGGCTCAAAACGCTCGTAATAGTGACATAGATATGATGGTCGAATCTCTACGTTCCCACCGTCCTGATGTCACTAACCATTCTGTTAGAGCCGATGAGTCATGTAGTTTTGGAAATCAAGATTCTATTTCAGTACAACCATTTGAACTTGCCCAAACTCCAAATTTTGAAAAAGATATTGATAGTTTAGCAAGTTATCCTTTTCCTGAAATAGAACTTGAAAATGATTATGATCCTGAACCCCAACTTAGTGATTCAATTCTATTTCCTGATTCGATTATGACTCCGGTATCTTCACCTGACTTCAATCTTTTCCCGGAGTCAACATTGGATCCTGTACCAATTCATAAAGAAATTGAATCACCCATCTTTGAGGATCATGTTAAACTTGACCAACTTTACAATTTTGAAAATCTCATGGATAAATTGGCAAGTTCTCCATTTTTTGATATTGAACTCAATGAGATATGTGACCTAGATTCTCACATATGTGATCCAGTTCCACTTTCTGAATCAATATTGACTCCTGTTTTGTTACCAAACTTGAGTAATATTTTAGAGTCAGTTTTGATTCCATCACCTATCATCCCTGAACTGGAATCACCCATATTAGGTCACATTCCATTGTTAGAAACACATGTGGACTTGAGTTTCAATTTCTTGACTTGGACCCAATTTCTGAACCTATTTCGACTCCTGAACCTTTACTTGACTTAAGTCACCTTCCTGAGTCGGTATTAGTTCCTGTCATTCCTGAGTCCAAGTCAACTGTTCTATCATTTCATACTCCATTCTGGGACGAGGTGGTTGATAAATTTGACTCCAAAATCAATTATGAAATATGGAAATTAGATGGGGTTAAATACTTAATAAAGATCCTTTATGGATTCATCTTTTTAATAGGTTATATTAAAGAAATTCTTGGTGGGTTCCTTCGAGACCCAAGAAAAGTTGATTGGGCCGCGTTTCGTGGACTAATCAGACCACCACCGAACCACCACCTTAAGGTACCTTTTCCTTCCCTTTCTTCTTTTTCATGCATCTATGCATTAATTCATATATTGAGGACAATGCATGAGATAGGTGTGGGGGAGGGTCTAACATAACTTTTCTTTTTCTTTAAAAAAAATTAACACTTTTCTTTACTTTTAAAAACTTTTTGAAAAATAGAAACAATATTTTGACTTATTTTTGTAAGAAATTAAGTTAATTTTAAGGAATAGGAAAATCCAAATTAGGATTTCTTATACTTGGTCAAAATACGATTATTTGTTTGATTTTTAGGGTTAGGAAGATAATTTGTCAAAATAATTTAGTCTTGATCTTTACCTTGATGAAATATGCACACTTCATACACTTACACACTTAGGGTTCAAAAACAAAGATTCTTATGCCTTATAAAAAATATATATATTTAAAAAAAAATGAATAAGTCTGATTATTGATTAGCTAGGTGCTTTGGCCTAAGCAAGCCTTAGTATTTATGCGAAAGATAATTAGATAAGTTTGAAAAAAAAAATGAATAAGTCTAATTATTGATTAGCTAGGTGCTTTGGCCTAAGCAAGCCTTAGTATTTATGCGAAAGATGATTAGATCCTCTGATTAAGCTGGGTATTTGTGCCTAATAAAGCATAAGTATTCACGCCTAAAAGGGATTCATATAATAAAATCCTTAGTTTTGTGGCCTTGTTTGCTCGAGTCCTTAAGTCCTTGGGGGTGTTTTCTCACCTGGTGCCCTAAGACCGTTTGGTTTGGGAGTCATCGATTAGAGGCTCGTTACATGGGCAGATTAGAAAGCCTAATAGAACTAAGGAATAATACCACAAAAAAATAATATATAAATAAATAAGGCATAAGAGTTAGAGTTAATGAACCCTTAGTCAAAATTTTCACAGTCACGAAAGTGCATATGACTTAGGGTAAAGTAATAGACTAGATGAGAAGTACAATTTGACTCCTTACTTTGATTGATAACAAATTTTGATAGAGACTAAGTTTAGGAATGAAAAATTCAGTTTTCCTATAACTTATAGATTGCTTGGATCTTACAATCATATTTCAAATATTTTTCTCTTTCAAAATGCTTTTCGAAAATACTAACTCTTTATTTCCCTTTCTTTATGGATTTTGTGGGTGCAATCTGCTGAAAACCCTCATGAGACAAAACTCGTCCTCTAGGGGGAACCTAGAGGTTTAACAGTTTGTTGCACATGCTCAGTGCAATCGCGCGACCTGCGAAAGTGGTCTAATAATCCTTAGTATAGCTTAGTTGTTTTGCTCGAGGACGAGCAAAAGATAGGTATGGGGTGTGATTGGTTGCTAATGTTGCATATTTAATGTCACATTTCCATACTTATTTTAGAATAAAAGCCTGCATTGTCCTAATTATTTGTTTAATTTATTTGCAGGCCAAATCCTTAAGGAGATGAAGAGAAATGAGCCCAAAAGCCCACCAGAATTCTGAATTAAATCAGAATAAATTCGCACACACAAAATCAGGGCAAAATCAAGAGGTTGAAACCGGTTGAGAAGAATCCTCTCAGAATCGATCGGTTAAAGCCAAGAATCCAAGGTCATTTCGTCAGAATCCGGAGCTCAAACGACAAAACCAACAAAGGATAAAGCCAGAAAAACCCCCGGAGAGACCCACCAACAGGGTGTGGCCATCTAGCCACACCCTGGCCGCGAAAACGCGGCTTGGGCCGCGTTTCCGCGGCAATCTTGGGGAGCTAGGGGGAGCGTGAACTCCCCCGACCTCCCCGGGATCTTGGTTGTTGGGTTTTTGGCCTATAAAAAGGCATTTTCTGTGCTGAAAGTGGACGCGAATGCAGATTAGGATTTTAGACTAGTTCTTCAATTTTGTAGTTTAGTTTTTACTTTTATGTAACTTGTATGTAACTTAGGGTAGAAGAAGATTCATGTAAGTAAGAGAGAGGGGCTGATGTTGAGAGTGACACCGACGATGTATCCTACTCCTTTCTTTCATTGTCTCAACAATTAATAAAGGTAAATGCTTTGTTTGTTTTCTATTCTGCTTTACTATACATTTGTTTTGCTTTCCTCTTCCTCTTCTACTTTACCTTGGTTGTTGTTGTTGAGTGTACAAGTGAATTCCAAAGCAAGTATAACTGAGCTACGTAGAGCCAGCGATAGTTCATGAAGACGTTCTCCTCTTCCAAGCTCCGCATCACTTCATTCTTCTTATGCTTGACGATATAATGTGCACGGGGACCGAGCTCGAGTTTATGATCTATGCGTTGAACGCCTCCGAAGCAAAAAGGTAGAACTTGCGAAAAGGTTTCCAAGTAAGTCATCAATCAACCTAGGTAAGTATCTCTTTACTTCTTTTCTTTTCTTTCTTAGTTTAGATCACCAACCACTTCTTCCAAATCGTTTTCATTCTTCTCCACTTCATTGTACATAGTCGCTTTTCATCGTTTTCTGATTTTCCACCTTCTTCATCCTTCGCTTTCTTCTTAACTTTAACCTTTAACTTTCTTTTCCTTTTTCTTAACTTTAAAAACAGAGAAGAACTCTCGTTTGGTTTTTATAACGATTTCAATAAAGAACTGTAACGCTTCCATCGCAAACCCTCCTTGTGGATCACGACCCGCATAGCCACTTGCTATAGCGGAAGAATTGAGCACTTGCACATTTTTTATTCTTAAATCTAATATTCTATAATTTGTGTGCAGGTTTAGCCTCAATCAACACACCCTTTCGTTTTGACATATTGGCCCAGCTGGCTAATATCCCAGCTCGTATTATCATACACGAGCTCCTTCGTCTCTCAAAAGAGACAAGAGAAGCACTCAGAGATGCACTAGCTAATTCAGAATCATTCCTGACGTATATCCCAGAAATCCCTAAAGATGACGCTCAGTCTTCTTGCCCTGAATGCCATCATGTACAATCAGAGGTACCTGCTATGACCTTCACAGCGGAAGATATGCTTCTCAAGGATAATAAGCATGATCGACTTTTGTACTACACCGGATACATCGGTTCGACATGTATTGAAAGGGTACAGGTTGATCCGGGGTCTGCACTCAGCATCTTCCCCAAAAGGCTCCTCTACTTCGTTGGTATACCACTATATAGGTTATCTGCAACCACTACAATAATATACGATTTTAATGCCAGAAGTAATCATCCACTTGGAAAAATTCGACTCCGTTACCGGATCGGGAGCCTGAAGTCAGAAGTGACGTGCTATGTCATTGACGTCGATATGTCGTACAACTTGTTACTAGGACGACCGTGGATCCACGCCAACTGGATCGTTCCCTCCACTCTGCACTAGTGCTTCAAATATGTTGAAGATGATGCAACAGTACGAACTATCTTCGCTGAGAAGCAACCATTCAAAGGGGTGGAAAATTACTTTACTGACGCTCTCCTGTATCAAGAGACCGGTGAAACATCGAAAGAATCAATATCGGGCGATGATGATAGTGACAATGAGGTGGATTCAGAATCTGAAGCAGACATGCCAGCCATTTTGAGTGGTGAACCAATTATAGCATGTCTTAATAATCCCCAATGTAACACTCCTTCTGAAGATGAGGGCGAATGGGTAATTAATGATAATATTTCCTTTGATTATCCTGTGAGTGTTGTATTGCTTGAATCCATTACGGATAGCCCTCTGCACATGCCTTTACATAAACCAAGTGCATCCGGTACACCCATGGAATCTATAAAAGGGGCCGTTTTAGTGATCCCTCCATCCAAAGAGGGTCAGTTACCAATAGTATTCGGTAAAGCCCAACCACGAGGGTTCACAGCCACAGATTCAAGTCCAGACTCAGACACCCCACAATTTTTCCATTATGCGAGACCAGCGCACCATATGATGAAGAAAATGGGGTACAACCTAAAACATGGGAAGGGCTTGAATTTCGAAAAAGGAAGACGTAGTTTGCTGCGCAACTTTGTGACAAGAGGGAAACCTGCAAATTACTATGATAACACACGCAGGGGTTGGGATACGTTACACCCACACCACCTGCAACGGTTCAGTCTAAGGATGACAAACCGATCCCATCACATTCTGCCTCTTCCTCCGAGTGGGACTCAGATGTCAGTATGGGAATGATGTTCGAGAATCTCACCGTTAATATGACTTCAAGTAGTCAATTGGAGCCAGCGGAAGCTACTGATGAGGAACCATGGGCTCAACAATTGGATTCCCAGTGGGAAAACCGATTCAAATAACGCGAACCACCTACTGAAGACAAGGTGATCCAGGTTAACTTGGGTAATCAAGATCACCTTAAGCCCATCTTTATTAGTGAAAGCTTAATTCTTATAGAAAAAGAAGAATTAATAATACTCGTAAAGAAGTATATAGATGTTTTTGCATGGAACTACGAAGACATGCCCGGACTTGATCCACAAGTAGCCATGCATCATCTGAATATCAAACCTGACGCCAAGCCAGTCAAGCAGTAACAACGTCGGTTTCGTCCGAACATTATGGAGGCTATTGAAGTCGAAGTTCATAAGCTCATTGCATGTGGCTTCATACGGGAGGAACAGCATCCAGATTGGGTTGCTAATATCGTTCCTGTCCTCAAGAAGAATGGGTAATACGGAACTGCATCGACTACCGTGATCTCAATACAGCTTGTCCTAAAGACGAATTCCCACTGCCCATCACTGATGTCATGATTGACAATACCTGTGGATTCAAAAGAATGTCTTTCATGGATATTTTTTCAGGGTACAATCAGATTAAGATGTATCCCGACGACGAGAAGCATACTTCGTTTCGAACACCATTAGGGGTATACTGCTACACTGTGATGCCCTTCAGACTAAAGAACGCCGGAGCAACCTATCAGCGGGCAATGAACACAATTTTCCGCGATCATCTCTGAAAAACGGTAGAATGCTATGTCGGCGACATTGCTGTCAAAATCCGCAATAAGAATGACCATCTTCGTGACTTGAAAATAATGTTCGACATAATGCGGGCTCATCAGCTGAAGATGAATCCGACAAAATCCTTCTTGGGAGTTTCGAGTGGCTAGTTCCTTGGGTTTATTGTTACATCAAAAGGAATTCATCTTGACCCAGACAAAGTCAAAGCCATTCAGAACATGCATCCACCGAGGAATCTCAAAGAGCTTAGAGGCTTGTAAGGTAGACTGGCTTATATTAGAAGATTCATCGCAAATCTCTCAGGCCGCTGTCAACCGTTCACCCGACTCATGAAAAAGGGTGTTTCCTTTGTATGGGATCAAGCTTGTCAAGAAGCTTACGAGGATATCAAGAGATATCTCACAAAATCTCCAGTCTTAGTAGCTCCCACATCAGGAAAACCGTTCCTGCTTTATGTGAAAGCTATGGACCATTCTCTTGGTGCCCTGCTTGCTCAAAAAGACGACAATGGTCACGAACAGGCTATTTATTATCTGAGCAGGACTCTGATAGGGGCAGAATCTTGCTATAATCCTATTAAGAAGGAGTGCTTAGCTCTTGTCTTTGCCGTTCAGAAGACACGGCATTATTTGGTCGGCCAAACCATACATGTCATTTCCAGAGTGAATCCTTTGCGTCTTCTTATGACGAAGCCAGGATCATTGAATTCAAGATTAACTAAGTGGGCGCTTCTTTTGTCTCAATACGACATGCTCTTTATCCCTCAAAAGGCGGTTAAAGGCCAGGCCCTTGCAGAGTTCTTGGCTGCTCATCCGATTCCAGAAAACTCAAAACTTCATAAAGATATTCCAGATGAGGTCTTCGAATCCAATGTAACTTCAGAGGATGAAGTTTGGCAGGTGTTCTTTGATAGAGCATCACGAAAGGCCCTAAAGGCAGGATCATTGCCGGTGTGGGGGTTGTGTTTATCTCTCCGCAAAATCACGTCCTTCCTAGAGCATTTTCTCTGACGGAATCATGCTCCAACAATGTGACAGAATACAATGCTCTACTTATTGGTCTTATTGGTCTTCAGCTCGCCCACGAAATGGGGGTATGCTACCTTGAAGCTTACGGCGATTCAAAATTGATTATCAATCAGGTTAAAGGCGAATATGAGGTCTGTCACGAGGATTTGGCGCCTTATTATCACGCAGTCATCGAAATGGCTAATCTGTTTGATGGCTTTTCCATCGGGCATGTATCTCGATCTCAAAATACTAAGGCGGATGCTCTTACTACATTAGCAACAACACTAGCCTTGCCAGTCGACACCGATTATCACCTTACAGTGGCGACTCGACACCTTGTCTGCTCTAAACATATGTTAAGAACCAGAGAGGTCTATAATATCTCGACAGATCTTGAGCCGAGAGATTGGCGATTTCCTTTCATCGACTATGCTCTACATGGTCTGCTGCCAGACAATCCTAAAGAAGCGGCATCTATTAGACGAAGGTCTCTCCATTTTTACTATGATCCAACTCTGAAGACACTTTACCGTCGTTCATATGACGATATCCTCCTCCGTTGCCTTTCTAATTCAGAGGCACAGGAAGTGCTTAAAGAAGCACACGACGGCATATGCGGAGCTTATCAACCAGGTCCAAAACTCAAAGACAGATTGCACAGGCTTGGATATTATTGGCCAACCATGATAGCCGATGCCATCCAATATGCACGAAGGTGTAAAGCATGCCAAATTCATGCAGACTTCATACACCAGCCTCCGGAGTTGCTCCACCCAACTGTTGCTTCATGGCCATTTGAAGCATGGGGAATCGATGTCGTAGGGCCAACCAGCCCCTCTTCGACAAAAGGACATCGGTTTATCCTGGCGATAACCGATTACTTTTCAAAGTGGGCAGAAGCCATACCACTAGTTGAAGTCAAAACTTCCAACGTGGTTAATTTTATCAAACACCATGTCATCTATCGATTCGGTGTCCCTAGGCGGATCATCCATGATAACGGTCCCCAATTTGCAAGCCAGGTATTCTATCGATTCTGTGATAAATACCAAATTCAGAATGTGGCTTCAACTGCTTATAATCCCGCCGCTAATGGCTTGGCGGAAGCATTCAACAAAACAATCATTAAGTTACTCAAAAAGTTCATCTCCTCGAATAAGGGAGATTGGAATGAGAAGCTTAGTGAATGTCTTTGGGCCTACCGAACCACGGTTTGGACCCCGACAGGCAATACCCCTTTTTCCCTAGTATACGGGTGTGAAGCAGTCATACCGTTAGAATTCCAGATGCCGTCATTGTGAGTCGCTTTAATGGCTAAGATCATATCAGAGGACAATGATCGGTTGTGTCTTCAAGAGCTCTAAGCCCTAGATGAGAAGCAGTTACAAGCTCAACAGCACATTGAGTTATATCAAGCTCGGATCTCAAAAGCCTTCAATAAGAAGGTCAAACAAAGAGTCTTTCAGAAAGGAGATTTGGTTTTAGCCGTCAGACGACCAATGATCATGACGCACAAAACTAAAGACAAATTTCAGCCCAAATGGGAGGGACCGTTTGTAATAGAAACAGTCTATTCAAACGGAGCAATCGCCTTATGACTTCAGATGGTGATTTACTTATGATGCCGATCAACGACAAGTTCTTAAAGAAGTATTATCCTTGATTAAGGATCTTTCTCATGATCAAGTTAACATTACACCTCTGATCAAAACCTTCAAATCCAAGATATGCAGAAGGAGCGCCCCTCTCTTCCTCCATACAAGATCATACGATCGTAAACTAGTATAGAGCCGATCGTACACTGGTTGTCTCAAAGAAGAATCAAGGTTACGAATACAGTAACCCAATGATCCAACACTTTAATGGTTAAGGATAAAGGAAAATGTTGGCATTTAAGCCCAATATAAGTCCTCGATAACTCATCATGCTGAGGGGAATAGAATGGCTAGCCCGACTCAAACGGTAGTTGGTAAAGGCATATCAAACCAGTTGACAGCTGAGGATTTGCTAAAAATCCTAAGGGACCTGTTCCCATTTGATTCCCTCTCCAAAATCACATACCAATTCTCATCCATAGAATGGTAAGACCACATATAAAGAACGACAGATCCACTCGAATTACTGTTATGTTCAAACACCTCTAACAGTAAATGAATCTCTTGGTCAAGTTAATACTACACTTCTGACCAATATCGCTCATACCACAAATCCATTTCGCTGTTAAGTTAACATTAAACCTATGACAGTGATCTCCTCGATTTTCTCAGTGAAAACGAGATCTTTCCATGCTATGTTTAACACTACACCTCTGGCATCCATTTCACTGTTAAGTTAACATTAAACTATGACAGTGATCTCCTCGATTTTCTCAGTGAAAATGAGATCTTTTCTTGCTATGTTTAACACTACACCTCTGGCATCCATTTCGCTGTTAAGTTAACATTAACCTATGACAGTGATTTCCTCAATTTTCTCAGTGAAAATGAGATCTTTCCATGCTATGTTTAACACTACACCTCTGGCATCCATTTCGCTGTTAAGTTAATATTAAACCTATGACAGTGATCTCCTCGATTTTCTCAGTGAAAACGAGATCTTTCCATGCTATGTTTAACACTACACCTCTGGCATCCATTTCGCTGTTAAGTTAACATTAAACCTATGACAGTGATTTCCTCGATTTTCTCATTGAAAATGAGATCTTTCCATGCTATGTTTAACACTACACCTCTGGCATCCATTTCGCTGTTAAGTTAACATTAAACCTATGACAGTGATCTCCTCGATTTTCTCAGTGAAAACGAGACCTTTCCATGCTAAGTTTAACACTATACCTCTGGCATGCATATCTTTTTATCAAGTTAACATTACACCTCTGACAAATTGCTTTCTGAATTCCTACGAAGTTCTTTTTGTCACGTTAACATTACACCTCTGACATATGATCTTTTATGGAATTCATTTCCTAGCTCCCCAGTAAGTTTTTGAGTCCCACTCAGTCTTTAGTGGACTTCTCTGGTTATCACGTTAACAATTTACCTCTGACAATTTCTTCCAAGTCCCATCCAAATTTTGAGCTTGGTGACTTCTCAATCGGTTATGTCATTGCGACCTCTGAACCGGTAGATAGCCAAGTCTCATCTTTCAGTCCGGCAAGGACTATTTCTTTATCATCATATGATAAAATTTTAAGCTTGGTGGCTTCTCAATCGGTTATGTCATTGCGACCACTGAACCGGCAGATAGCCAAGTCTCATCTTTCAGTCTGGCAAGGACTATCTCTTTGTCATCATGTCCAATTCGTCACCTCTGAATGACAAATTTTGAGCTTGGTGGCTTCTCAATCGGTTATGTCATTGCGACCTCTGAACCGGCAGATAGCCAAGTCTCATCTTTCAGTCCGGCAAGGACTATCTCTTTGTCATCATGTCCAGTTCGTCACCTTTGAATGATAAATTTTGAGCTTGGTGGCTTCTCAATCGGTTATGTCATTACGACCTCTGAACCGGCAGATAGCCAAGTCTCATCGTTCAGTCCGCCAAGAACTATTTCTTTGTCATCATATGACACAAATTTTGAGGTTGGTGGTATCTTAATCGGTTACGTCATTGCGACCTCTGAACCGGCAGATAGCCAGGTCTCATCTTTGAGTCCAGTAAGTACTATTTTCTCAAGTGTATGACTAACTCTCTCAGCTTATCACCGCTGATTAGATTAGTTATATCATTATTCCGTTTCCTTTTAAGGGCTGTAATACAACTTGAAAGCAAGAATTCAGAAGATAAAACAAGTTGAAAATGCAACGGGGGAGTCAAAATAAAATCACTTTTTATTGATTCCAAAAGAGGGATACATGAATGCACAGATTACAAGCTACAACGGCTCTTCATAGGACTTGATCTGTTCTTCAAGAGTGGCCATCCTAGTCTTCCTCTCTTCAGCAGCCCTGATAAGCGCCTGGGACCTCAACTCGGCCTCATTAAAGCACGCTGTCTGAGCCAAGTGAGCTTCAATTTCAACCAAGGTTGTTCTCTGTGCTAGCTCCTGTCGCAAGACTTCGTCATTCTGGGCCTTTGATTGAGTTAGAACCTACACACAAAATACAGTATTTCAGAACTTAAGATTAAAGAATGCAAGTTATTCAATTCTAACGCAATAGCAAGTGGCTAAGCGGGTCGTGATCCACAAGGAGGGACTAGCGATAGAAGCTTTTTAGTAAGTTTTCTTTTAAGATACAAAGTATAATTAAAGTTCTTCTTTAGTTCTTTAAAAAGAAAAGAGAAAATTAGGTTAAAGTGAAGCTAGAGAGAAAGCGGTAGAATAAAAAGGTGGAGAATTAAGAAGTGATTTGTGCAAATGAGATTTAAAAAGAGTGATAAAAGAAGTGGGTGTTGGTGATCTAAACTAAAGAAATAAAAGAAAAGAAAGAAAAGTTACTTACCTCTTTTGGCCAAATGCTTATCTTGAATCTTGTGCAATGGAGTTACCTTGAAGCGAGGCGATCAACGTATAGCCCATAAGAGTTGATTCCCGTTTCCTCCACATTATATCATCAAGACGTTGCAAGTATGAAGTGATACAGAATGAAACTCAAAATCCATCGTCATGGGCTATCGGTGGCACTCGCAAAGGCAAGGCTCTTTCGATGCTTTTAGACTCACTTGGATAACAATTGTACCAAAAGAAGAAAAGTAGAGAAGAAGAAAAAGAACACAAAAACAAAGTACATACAAAAGGGAACTACAGATTTGATTTTATAACAATAAGAGAAAAGAAGGAAATCTTACACCGGTGTCACTCTCAGCACAAGCTTCGTTCTCGTTCTCCTATGAAACTCTGATCTCCTCTGATTTACATAAATTAAAACTAAAAATTACATGAAAAGAAAAACAAAAACCTACACTACAAAGAATGAAAAATTAGATTAAATCCTATCTCTGCATGGTCGTCCCTATTTTCAGTGAAAACCTGCCTTTTATAGGCAAAAACCCAGAGGGGAGAGGTGTGAGAAGATAGGGGGAGCAAATGCTCCCCCTAACTCACTAACCAAGCCGCGAAAACATGGCTTTGGCCGCGTTTCCGCGGCCAGGGTGTGGCCAGATGGCCACACCCTATTGGTGGTGCTCCCTGTTTTCTCGATTTGTCTTTATCTTTAGCTGGATTTGCAGTTGAAGTCCGGGATTTTGACGAAATGACCTTTGATCCTTGGCATCAACCGATCGATTTGTAGGGATTTGTTCTAACTGATTTTCAACCGATCTGATCTGCCCTGATTTACTGAGTTCGAATTAATTCTAATTTAATTCAGAATTTGATGGGCTTTTGGGCTCATTTCTCTTTACTCTCCTTTAGGAATGGGCCTGCAAATAAATTAAACATTTAATTAGGAAAAAGCAGAGTTTATTCTATAATAAGTATGAGAATATGATAATAAATGTGCAATATTAGTGACCAATCACACCCCCATACCTATCTTTTGCTCATCCTCGAGCAAAACAACTAAACTATACTAAGGATTATTAGACCACTTTCACAGGTCACGCGATTGCATTGAGCATGTGCAACAAGCCGTTAAACCTCTAGGTTATCCCTAGAGGAGGAGTTTTGTCTCGTGAGGGTTTTCAGTGGATTACACCCACAAAATCCATAAAGAAAGAGAAACAAAGAGTTAGTATTTTCGAAAAGCATTTTGAAAGAGAAAAATATTTGAAAAATAATTGTAATATTTAAGTAATCTATAATTTATAGGAAAACTGAATTTTTCATTCCTAAACTTAGTCTTTATTCAAAAATTTGTTATCAATCAAAGTAAGGAGTCAAATTGTACTTCTCATTTAGTCTATTACTTTACCCTAAGTCATTGCACCTTGTGACCGTAAAAATTTTGACTAAGGGTTCATTAACTCTAACTCTTATGCCTTATTTATTTATATATATATACTTTTTTGTGGTATTATTCCTTAGTTCTATTAGGCTTTCTAATCTGCTCATGTAACGAACCTTTAATCGATGACTCCCAAACCAAACGGTCTTAGGGCACCGGGTGAGAAAACACCCCAAGGACTTAAGGACTCGAGCAAACAAGGCCACAAAACTAAGGATTTTATTATATGAACCCCTTTTAGGCGTGAATACTTATGCTTTATTAAGCACAAATATCCAGCTTAATCAGAGGATTTATATATATATATATATATATATATATATATATATATATATATATATATTTTAAACTTATCTAATCATCTTTCGCATAAATACTAAGGTTTACTTAGGCCAAAGCACCTAGCTAATCAATAATTAGATTTGTTCATCTTTCATAGATATATTTTTTTCTTTTTTTCTTTTTTTTTATAAGGCATAAGAATCTTCGTTTTTTGAACCCTAAGTGTGTAAGTGTATGAAGTGTGCATATTTCATTAAGGTAAAGATCAAGACTAAATTACTTTGACAAATTATCTTCCTAACTCTAAAAATCAAACAAATAATCTTATTTTGACCAAGTTTAAGAAATACTAATTTTAATTTTCCTATTCCTTAAAATTGACTTAATTTCTTATAAAAAATATGTCAAAATATTGTTTCTATTTTCAAAAAGTTTTTAAAAGTAAGGAAATGTTAAGTTTTTTTTTAATAAAAAGAAAAACCTAAGTTATGTTAGAACCAAGTGAAGTTAGAGAGAGAGAGCGGTAGAATAAGAAGGTGGAGAATTAAGAAGTGATTTGTACAAATGAGATTGAAAAGGAGTGATAAAAGAAGTGGGTGTTGGTGATCTAAACTAAAGAAATAAAAGAAAAGAAAGAAAAGTTACTTACCTCTTTTGGCCAAATGCTTACCTTGAATCTTGTGCAATGGAGTTACCTTGAAGCGAGGCGATCAACGTATAGCCCATAAGAGTTGATTCCCGTTTCCTCCACATTATATCATCAAGTCGTTGCAAGTATGAAGTGATACAGAATGAAACTCAAAATTCATCTTCATAGGCTATCGGTGGCACTCGCAAAGGCAAGGCTCTTTCGATGCTTTTAGACTCACATGGATAACAATTATACCAAAAGAAGAAAAGTAGAGAAGAAGAAGAAGAACACAAAAATAAAGTACATACAAAAGGGAACTACAGATTCGATTTTATAACAATAAGAGAAAAGAAGGAAATCTTACACCGGTGTCACTCTCAGCACAAGCTTCGTTCTCGTTCTCCTATGAAACTCTGATCTCCTCTGATTTACATAAATTAAAACTAAAAATTATATGAAAAGAAAAACAAAAACCTTCACTACAAAGAATGAAAAACTGGACTAAATCTTATCTCTGCATGGTCGTCCCCATTTTCAGTGAAAATCCTGCCTTTTATAGGCAAAAACCCAGAGGGGAGAGGTGTGAGAAGATAGGGGGAGCAAACGCTTCCCTAACTCACTAACCAAGCTGCGGAAACGCGGCGCGTTTCCGTGGCCAGGGTGTGGCCAGGTGGCCACACCCTGTTGGTGGTGCTCCCCGTTTTCTCGATTTGTCTTTATCTTCAGCTGGATTTGCAGTTTAAGTCCGGGATTTTGACGAAATGGCCTTTGATCCTTGGCTTCAACCGATCGATTTATAGGGATTTGTTCTAACTGATTTTCAACCGATCTAAACCGATCTGATCTGCCCTGATTTACTGAGTTCAAATTAATTCTGATTTAATTCAGAATTTGATGGGCTTTTGGGCTCATTTCTCTTTACTCTCCTTTAGGAATGGGCCTGCAAATAAATTAAACATTTAATTAGGAAAAAGCAGAGTTTATTCTATAATAAGTATGAGAATATGATAATAAATGTGCAATATTAGTGGCAAATCACACCCCCATACCTATCTTTTGCTCGTCCTCGAGCAAAACAACTAAACTATACTAAGGATTATTAGACCACTTTCGCAGGTCACGCGATTGCATTGAGCATGTGCAACAAGCCGTTAAACCTCTAGGTTACTCCTAGAGGACGAGTTTTGTCTCGTGAGGGTTTTCAGTGGATTACACTCACAAAATCCATAAAGAAAGAGAAACAAAGAGTTAGTATTTTCGAAAAGCATTTTGAAAGAGAAAAATATTTGAAATATAATTGTAAGATTTAAGTAATCTATAAGTTATAGGAAAACTGAATTTTTCATTCCTAAACTTAGTCTTTATTCAAAAATTTGTTATCAATCAAAGTAAGGAGTCAAATTGTACTTCTCATTTAGTCTATTACTTTACCCTAAGTCATATGCACCATGTGACCGTGAAAATTTTGACTAAGGGTTCATTAACTCTAACTCTTATGCCTTATTTATATATATATATATATATATATATATATATATATATATATATATATTTTGTGGTATTATTCCTTAGTTCTATTAGGCTTTCTAATCTGCCCATGTAACGAACCTTTAATCGATGACTCCCAAACCAAACGGTCTTAGGGCACAGGGTGAGAAAACACCCCAAGGACTTAAGGACTCGAGCAAATAAGGCCACAAAACTAAGGATTTTATTATATGAACCCCTTTTAGGCGTGAATACTTATGCTTTATTAGGCACAAATACCCAGCTTAATCAGAGGATATATATATATATATATATATATATATATATATATATATATATATATATATAAACTTATCTAATCATCTTTCGCATAAATACTAAGGCTTACTTAGGCCAAAGCACCTAGCTAATCAATAATTAGATTTGTTCACCTTTCATAGATATATTTTTTTCTTTTTTTTCTTTTTTTTATAAGGCATAAGAATCATCGTTTTTTGAACCCTAAGTGTGTAAGTGTATGAAGTGTGCATATTTCATTAAGGAAAAGATCAAGACTAAATTACTTTGACAATTATCTTTCTAACTCTAAAAATCAAATAAATAATCTTATTTTGACCAAGTTTAAGAAATACTAATTTTGATTTTCCTATTCCTTAAAATTGACTTAATTTCTTACAAAAAATTTGTCAAAATATTGTTTCTATTTTCAAAAAGTTTTTAAAAGTAAAAAAAATGTTAAGTTTTTTTTTAATAAAAAGAAAAACCTAAGTTATGTTAGAACCCTCCCCCACACCTATCTCATGCATTGTCCTCAATGTATGAATTAATGCATAGATGCATGAAAAAGAAGAAAGGGAAGGAAAATGTTACCTTAAGGTGGTGGTTCCGGTGGTGGTCTGATTGGTCCATGAAATGCGGCCCAATCGACTTTTCGTGGAGTTCGGAGGAACCCACCAGAAATCTCTTTTATATAACCCACTAAAATGATGTATATATGAATGTTTTTTATTAAAAATTTAACCCCATCTAATTTTCAAATTTCATAATTAATTTCGGAGTTAATTTTGTCAACCGCCTTGTCCCAAAATGGAGTGTGAAAAGATAGAATGATTGACTTGGACTCAGGAAGTACTGGAACTAATACCGACTCGGGAAAGTGACTTAAGTCAAGTAAAGGTTCAAGAGTCGAGATTGGCTCAAGAAGTGGGTCCAAATCAAGAAGTTGAAATTCAAGTCCACATTCAGTTTCCCACAATGGAATGTGACTTAATATTGGTGATTCAAGTTCAAGAATGACAGGTGTGGGAATCAATACTGACTTTAAAATATTACTCAAGTCGGGTAACAAAACAGGAGTCAATATTGATTCAGAAATTTGAATTGGATCACAAATTTGAGAATCTAGGTCACATTTCTCATTGAGTTCAATTTCATAAAAATGAGAACTTGCCAATTTGTCAATAGGACTTTCAAAAGTGTGAAATTGGTCAAGTTCAATACGATGATCATCAAAGATGAGTGATTCAATTTCATGATGAATTGGCACAGGATCCAATGTTGACTCGAAAAAAAGATTGAAATCAGGTGAAGACACCGGAGTCATTATTGAATCAGGAAGTAGAATTGAATCACTAAGTTGAGGTTCATAATCATATTCATTATCAAGTTCAATTTCAGAAAAGGGATAACTTGCCAAACTGTCAATGTCATTTTCAAAATTTGGAGTTTGGGCAAGTTCAAATGATTGTTCTGAAATGGAACCTTGTTTTCTAAAACAAAATGACTCTTTGGCTCTAACAGAATGGTTAGCGACATCAGAACTGGCCGAACGGTGAGAACGTAGAGTTTAGACTATCATATCTATATCATGATTATGAGCGTTTTGAGCCTGAGTCATAGCTTCAAGCATCTTTTCATAGTTGATTGGTTCATCATTTTGTTGAAAAAATGAAGTGTTGTCTTGGAATTGGTGGTGAAATTGTGAGTCCATCAGATTTTGTGATTGTTGTTTGGACTCACGCATACTCATTTCCAAAATTGATGGTTTTCTATTTTGGACTGGTGGAACTGAGTATGAATCTTGGAAATATTGTGGATAAGGTGGATAAGGAGGGCAAGTTGGTTGAAAATTGGACTCGGGGGAGGTGAATCCCCACTGACTCTGTGAAGAGTTGAAATTATTCTGAAAATTATGGTTATAAGATTGGGGGCATGGGTTATATTGATTCGGATAAGACCAATCCGGCACACTAGGTTGGTTAAAGTTATGATATGCCGGGTTGGTAATATCCAAAAAAGAGGTTGGTGTGTAATATGGATTACCATTAAAATTGAAAAAATTGTTGTTATAAGCCATATCACACAAAAAAACACAAACAAAGGAAAAAAACAAATAAGCAAACAAAAAAGAAAAAAATTCTAACCTAAGGGTAGACCTTTGACCTAGACGACTCTTAACTGGTTAGACTGTCCATAGGAGGTATAATACAGACTTTGACCACAAGCTAATCAGCCAGGTCAGGGCAAGATTTGTGGGAGGTTATCCGTCAAAGACGTTCCTTAATTAAGTAACCACCAACCTTCGGGCTTTCGGCCCTTAATCCCCTCCTAGACACTGATTTGGCAGGAGTCAAATTCCAACACCTTTCCCCCTTAGAATAATCTCCTAATTGAGTCTGAGATGTCCCTAGGGCCAACGTCTACTCATTTTTAGTTAGATTTGGGTTAGTGAGTGAGGAGATTGTTTGTGGCCTAAGGGAGGGTAATGACTTCCCCACCTTATCTTGTTTATAGGACAAGCCTTTAGATCAATTTAGTGCAGTGTACAAGAAAAGCAACACTTAAGCAATGTAAACAATCCAAAAGTGTTCTTTTACTGGATGCTATGCACACGTACCTTTGCTCCAGCACTCTTCAACAGTAAATAAAAATGTAATGAAATAGACACGTGCCTAAATGCAAAGTCTAAATCATTTTAGCATTTACAATCATCATTTTACAGTTTAGGTTAGAAAGTAAATACAGTGAATCAAACAAGGAAATAAATCCTACAGATATTTAAATTGCGCAATTCAGCCAACCTGCAGAAAATACAGGTTAGTAGTTCACTCAGTTTGCCACAGAACTGTAGCAAATCTGAGGGCTTCTTGGCTCTGCTTTCTTGAGCAGAGTCCAAGGCCACTTATGTGTCCACTGCAGCAAGAATTCCTTGTTGTCAAACCTGTACACCAAGAACAAACAAGAAAGTTAACCAAAAATATAAATCTAAAAAGAGAAATACTTACCGTCCTTCCCCGGCAACGGCGCCAAAATTTGATTGAGTTAGAACCTGCACACAAAATACAGTATTTCAGAACTTAAGATTAAAGAATGCAAGTTACTCAATTCTACCGCAATAGCAAGTGGCTAAGTGGGTCGTGATCCACAAGGAGAGACTAGCGATAGAAGCTTTTTAGTAAATTTTCTTTTAAGATACAAAGTATGATTAAAGTTCTTCTTTAGTTCTTTAAAAGAAAAGAGAAAAAATAGGTTAAAGTGATGATAGAGAGAAAGTAGTAGAATAAGAAGGTGGAGAATTAAGAAGTGATTTGTACAAATGAGATTGAAAAAGAGTGATAAAAGAAGTGGTGTTGGTGATCTAAACTAAAGAAATAAAAGAAAAGAAAGAAAAGTTACTTACCTCTTTTGGCCAAATGCTTACCTTGAATCTTGTGCAATGGAGTTACCTTGAAGCGAGGCGATCAACGTATTGCCCATAAGAGTTGATTCCCATTTCCTCCACATTATATCATCAAGACGTTGCAAGTATGAAGTGATACAGAATGAAACTCAAAATCCATCGTCATGGGCTATCGGTAGCACTCGCAAAGGCAAGGCTCTTTCTATGCTTTTAGACTCACTTGGATAACAATTGTACCAAAAGAAGAAAAGTAGAGAAGAAGAAGAAGAACACAAAAGCAAAGTACATACAAAAGGGAACTACAGATTCGATTTTATAACAATAAGAGAAAAGAAGGAAATCTTACACCGGTGTCACTCTCAGCACAAGCTTCGTTCTTGTTCTCCTATGAAACTCTGATCTCCTCTGATTTACATAAATTAAAACTAAAAATTACATGAAAAGAAAAACAAAAACCTACACTACAAAGAATGAAAAACTGGACTAATCCTATCTCTGCAGGTCGTCCCCATTTTCAGTGAAAATCCTGCCTTTTATAGGCAAAAACCCAGAGGGGAGAGGTGTGAGAAAATAGGGGGAGAAAACGCTCCCCCTAACTCACTAACCAAGCCGCGGAAACGCGGCTTTGGCCTCGTTTCTATGGCTAGGGTATGGCCAGGTGGCCACACCCTGTTGGTGGTGCTCCCCGTTTTCTCGATTTGTCTTTATTTTCAGCTGGATTTGTAGTTTAAGTCCGGGATTTTGACGAAATGGCCTTTGATCCTTGGCTTCAACCGATCGATTTGTAGGGATTTGTTCTAACTGATTTTCAACCGATCTGAACCGATCTGATCTGCCCTGATTTACTGAGTTCAAATTAATTCTGATTTAATTCAGAATTTGATGGGCTTTTGGGCTCATTTCTCTTTACTCTCCTTTAGGAATGGGCCTGCAAATAAATTAAACATTTAATTAGGAAAAAGCAGAGTTTATTCTATAATAAGTATGAGAATATGATAATAAATGTGCAATATTAGTGACCAATTAGCCTTAAGCTGCTCAAGCCGGGCAGTCTCTTCAAGACGCACTGGTTCAGCCTTGGACAAAAGGAGATTAGCCTTCCTGATCATTTCCTTGGCCTTTTCAATTTTATCCTTAGCGTCAAGAAGAACACTGCTAGAAGCGTCTATGGCATTCCCGAGCTCTACTTTCCTTGTCTCCAAGGATTTCAAATCAGAAGAAATTGCCTTAGCAGCTTCTTAAGCGGCGAGATGAGCTTCATGCATATTAGCAACAAGATGCGCAAGCTGTTCGTTAACTGAAGACTCCAGATCTGAATGGCTAAGATGGCGCCATTCTTCCACATCCCTCTCGAGTCTGTCCACCAGAAGCTCCAATGTGGCGGCCTGGTCATCCCCTCCAAAGTCTCGGATACTATCAATGCTTCGGGAGAGGACCACCTTTAAAACAAAGAATGAGGTAGTCGAGCCCTTCAAGACCAAAGCAATGGATCGTTTCAAGCTCTTATAAAAGCTGTCGACTAACTCAGCCACAAATTCGTTCTCGACCTCAATTACTTTCGGCAAACGAGCAGCCCCTGAAGACAGAGCTTTCACTGCCTTCACTGGCATAACTATGGAGGAAATAATAGAAGCACTGGCTGCAACAACATGAGGGGTCGTCGGTGATCTCGGAGGAGTCCTCATTGAAAGCAGTACACTAGCCACAACCGAAGTAGGGCTAATGACGATTTCTGGGAGAGCTGGCTCAACCACCAATGTTGGAGAAGTAGGACTGGTAATCACCTTCAGCTCCGCGCTTGGCAAGATAGGCGGCACTGGAAAAACCGATGGCATCTCACTTACCGATATAGTTGAAAGTGAGGTTGGTTCCATGACTACTGTTCTCTCAATCCCCTTTCCTCTGGCAGGTTCAGGCTGATAAGAGGGCAACCCGTGATACAAAGCATCCAACTGGCAGCGTCAGCCACAGTCGAAGTACTTACTTCACCCCTGGTTCCCTCAGGAAGATTGGTTGGCTCTCTTGAAGTCGATGCACCCAGAGGCGGAACACCTGTAGCAAGATTCTATTTAAGCAAGGCGTAATGAATATCACGAGAAGAATTACTCACAAAAGGTCAAAACACTACCAAAAGATGATATCGCCTCAACTGCCGTGGCCACAGTCTCTCTCTGAAATCCCTCGACAACGGCATCAGTCCCCTCATGTTCCATAGGAAAGTCTTTGGTAGAGTCAACACGGACGGCCGGCCCACCTTCACTCGCCGAACCCTCGGTGGTCCACCCAAAAGATCTGGAGGCCATAGGGCTTCCTTTTGAAGTCCCAGCACCTGAAGGACCTACATCGGCCGCATCACCTTCAGATTCTTTCGAGACGGCAAAATAGCCAGCCTCATCGCCTTCTCTATAAGTAAACAGGGGATCATAACGCTCCCCCTGTTCTCCGACAGCCTCAGCTCTCGAGTCTCTCACCGCCTCGGTTCCTGAGTTATGAAGTAAATAGTGAGCTGTCTGGAATACATAAGAGTGTATTATAAGAACGGAGTTGATCATACCCGGGTCCGAAGCAGCTTTACCAGCAGTTTGCCTAGGAGCCGACAACCTAATAACTAATGGAGCAGGAGAATTAGGCACTGCAAATGATTCACCCTCTACAATAACCGTAGGAGCGTAGCGACGAGGCTTCTTCACTACCCTCTTCCCACGAGATCCACCTTCCCGCTTTCGCTTGAAGTGGACGTCAGGGTCTTCTTCCTCCTCTTCTTCCACATCAACATGTTCCATGGGGGCCTGCCTACCGCACCAGAAGCAGCTGCTGGAGCCTCAGCACCTGTATCCGCTTCAAAGCGAGGACTTCCTGCATCAGAGGCTTCGCTATCATCAACAGTAATGAATTCCCCGAGGCCTGGAACGCGGACCCTCTTACCCTCGCTCTTCTCAGTGACCTTCCACTTCAGCCGCTGAAAGATCAACTTCACACCAAAGGAATTAATAGAAAATCCAGTGGGTGTAGAGTTTGAGGATCTATACCACTGGCAGAATCTCAGGATCGTCAGAAGGTTAGGAGTCCTTAACGGCATGCACAGTCGCGCTTCAGTACAGCCAGCAATGAAGAACCGCCAGGCACGAGCTCCATCAATGAGGCTCCCCATAAATGCCAGACTGCTGTTTGGATTGCCTACATATAGTTGGTCATATCCAAACTGACGGGCAAACTGACTCGGAACATAGGGCTCCAGGTAACAGGTGTCCCCGCTTCTATACAACAAGTGTGATGGCCAGATGCTAACCAGCCATCCGAAGACTCTCCGACTCAATGACGTCTGCCCTTCCCCTACATCCTTGAACTCTTCACTATAGCATGCATCGCGAATGTAGGGAAAGCACTGAAAAAGGCTGTAGACGTCATGGCGACACAGCAGTTTGCGGACCCCAGCCACATAAGTCTGTGACCACGAACACCCCTCGAATCGACGGAGAAGCGCCATTCGAACACCTTCTAGGGGCTCCTCACCGGCTTGGATAATGGAGGGGCAGTGAAGGGCGAACCATGCAATCAAATAAGTATAGGGCAAACCAATTCTGGGGTTTGGCCCGTCGCGAGGCAAGATAGTCCCCTTTCCCCGCTTCGTTGTTTGTGGCCTACAGAAAGCCTTCGTCAATCCACGAAGGCCTCTTTGAATACAGCACACCATGACTGAAAGAAGTCCAAGAGAACGACCAAGGACTAGACGAACAGCAGGCAGTAAGACAGTAGGATGAATGACATCGCCAGACGAAGATGGCACCTCCATCTCTTCAACCAAACCGTTAAAAAGCCAACTAGAAGCGTCTCTGGGATGTCGGCCGACGAACCTGGTGGTGGAAACTCTGAAGAATATCACCTTTCTCATAGGGTCCATCATCTTCTTCCAGAATCAAATCCCCTTGAGAGTGCCCTTGCATCCGGTGAAAGATGTCTTCATCTGCAACTTCACATTGAGCCACTTCAGGAGTACCTTCCAGGTCAGGGAACAAATAATTTTTCCAGCTCTTCAAACTGCATGAAGCTCCCTTATGGCTCCCATGCATGCTGGAGCAAATGTAAAGGTGGCACATCAACTCCCAGTAAGTCTCAAACAAGGCGGGCTCCTGTTTCTCCAGAAGTACCAATTCCGCTTCGCACGGAAAATATTCTTCATATGGGAGAGACCCCAAAGGCAGAGCAGAAACTTCCCACATCTCGTGCAGAGCCATGCCCAATTCGCCAACAGGGGTGAAGAAGGTCCCTGTAGCCGGGCAGTACAACTCAAAGATGGCGTAGAAGTTCGCTACGCTCATCTGAATGCCATAACAGGTCGCCCTAACGGCCTCGTAGAGTCCCAGCCTCTCCAGATTCTCCTCAAAATGGGCAAGGACATATAGAGTCAAGTCCCTCTACCACGTCTTGGGAGGATGAATCCACCCCGGGGTCCTGAAATCAGTGGCCAGATAATTGCCACAAACCTTAAAGAACTGATTTCCAAAAGTCTGAGCCACCGAGGGATTTTCTCCCACTGGGATGTCCGGAAGTACATTCCCAGGGTGGAGACCCAATATACAGCGAGGAGGACCCGCCCTCGTATAACCAGGGGACGGAGCTATCAACTTCCCCACGTGAACGGAGTCAGTAGTCCGCGTCACTTGCCACTGCATCTTCCGAGCCCTCGTCACACATTGAAAGAAGGACAAGGGAAAATGTCGCTTAGTAGAGGGGAGATAGTACTTCTCACCATCCAATTTGAAAATTCACTGCCCCTCTCCAGCTAGCAGCTGGTGATCTTTGTCTAGCGCTGCATCTCCGAACATGAAGCCGGGCTTCCGATAGATTCTTCGACTGGAATCTTCAAGGGCAGCAGTGGTTAAGATGCTCCTCATGGTGCGCTGATCCCCAGTAGGAATAAGTGCATCCCGAGCAGGAGCGCTCCGCTTGCTGAATAGTGAAGCCTACCCTTGAAACTGTACGCTGACATTGCCGTTCAGCCCCCTGGCTGTGCCAAAGAGACTGTTCAGAGGACTAGGAGTATAGTGCACTGCAAAAACAAGGAGAAACTATGATTAGCTCATTGGCTGAAGGAGAGCTAAAACAAGAATGTAATTTTTGTTAAGGCATAGCTTCGCTCTCCGAGCGAAGCTGGCCTAACAATAGCTTCGCCCTGAAGCTCAGCTTCGCAGCTGCAGCTTAACTCCGCACTTCACATGAAGGCAAGATGCAGAAAAAATATCTAAGTAGTAGCTTCGCTCTGAAAGCTTGACCTCGGATAACAGAACGCGACAAAGCCCTAAGAGCTAACTTCGCCAGAAGAATACCGCTGCTTAAAAAACTATTTCAAGGGCATTAAGGTCCTTTTCCAACCGCGCTTCTAAGGCTAACTTTGCATCCTATCATCCAACAGGATGTGAACTGCCTAAGGGATAGCTTCGCATAGAAGCTTGAAGAAGAGACCCTTTGGGTCTTAGATTCCCAGTTAAGAAACCAAGGGAAATTAAGGGACTTGAACTCCCTGAGATCACTGGATCACAATGGATCGTTCTAGATTCATTATGAGATAACCGAAAGACTGGCTTCAAGAAGAGATGAAAATCTCTGAACAAAAGGAAAAGATCCCTACCCGCGATAGGTCGTTCGATGACCGGAGGAGGAGAAGGACCCTCCGTCGTAGAGGTTGCTACCTCTTTTCCTGCTCGTTGATTGGTTGCTAATGTTGCATATTTAGTATCATATTTTCATACTTATTATAGAATAAAATCTGCATTGTCCTAATTAAATGTTTAATTTATTTGCAGGCCCATTCCTTAGGAGATGAAGAGAAATGAGCCCAAAAGCCCACCAAATTCTGAATTAAATCAGAATTAATTCGAGCTCAGTGAATCAGGGCAAAATCAAGAGGTTGAAAATCGGTTGAGAAGAATCCTCTCAGAATCGATCGGTTAAAGCCAAGAATCAAAGGCCATTTCATCACAATCCTGGACTCAAACGAGAAAACCAACTGAAGATAAATGCAGAAGGAAAATCAGGGAGACCCACCAACAGGGTGTGGCCACCTGGCCACACCCTGGCCGTGGAAACGCGGCAAAAACCGCGTTTTTGCAGCTTGGTTAAGGAGTTAGGGGGAGCGTTTGCTCCCCCAATCTTCCTGGGATTCTCCCCTTATGGGTTTTGCCTATAAATACAGGTTTCAGCTGAGCAAAAATGGACGACCATGCAGAGATAGGATTTAGCCAAGTTTTCCATTTCTTAGTGTAGGTTTTTCTTTTTCTTTTTTATGTAATTTTAGTTTTCATTTATGTAATTCAGAGGAGATCAGACTTCATAGAAGAACAAGAATGAAGCTTGTGCTGAGAGTGACACCGGTATAAGGTTTCTTTCTTTTCTTTTATCGTTATAAAATCAAATCTGTATTCTCTCTTTGTATGTACTTCGTTTTAGCTTTCTTCTTCTTCTTCTTTTCTACTTCACTCTTCTTTTGGTACAATTGTCTTCCAAGTGAGTCTAAAAGCATTGAAAGAGCCTTGCCTTTACGAGTGCCACTGATAGCTCATGACGATGGATGTGAGTCTCTCTGTATCATTTCATGCTTGAGTTGTCTTGATGATGTAATGTGGAAGAGACCAATAATCAACTCTTATGGGCTATGCGCTGATTGCCTCCATTTCAAGGTAACATCTTCGCTAAAGACTCAAGGTAAGCTTTTGGTAAAAAGAAGGTAAGTAATTATTTTTCTTTCTTTTCTTTTATTTCTGTAGATTAAATCACCAACACCACATCTTCCAAATCTTTCTTTTCCAATTCATTTGTACATAGTCGTTTTCTGATTTTCTCCACCTTCTCATTCTACCGTTTTCTTTCTAACTTTAACATAACTCGTTTTCATTTTCATTTCTTAAAACAAGAAGAACTTTCGTTTTTCTTCATAAAGATTTCAATACAAAACTTTGAACGCTTCTATCGCAAACCCTCCTTGTGGATCACGACCCGCATAGCCACTTGCTATCGCGGTTAGAATTGTGCACTTGCACATGTTTATTCTTAAATCTGAAATTTTGTATTTTGTGTGCAGGTAAAGCTTCAATCAAATTTTTGGCACCGTTGCCGGGGAGGGTAACGGTTTTTATTGAAATCTGATTTTTATTTAATTTTTAGAACTAAAACGAATTTTCTTCTCTGTTGCAGGTTATAGGGCAAGCAAAGCAGGAAAAAAGGATTGCAGAAACATATAAGTGGTCTTGGGTCTCTGTTCCAGAAAACAGAGACCAAGTACCCTCTGAATTGCCGCGTTTTCACGGCTTTTGCTGCGTTTCTGCGGCAAGGAAGAGTTCACTACTAACTGTCTTTTTTGCAGGGCTGCTTACTTTGCAAAAACTAGTTTTCCGCAACTTTATTTCTTATATGCCATCACCAAAGCCTGCTAATAAATGAACAGTAAAATTTTTGTTGAAAAAGTTAAAAAAATTGATTAGACGTTTGCATTTTAGGCACGTGTCTTTTTAATTCATTTACTTTACTGTTGAAGAGTGCTGGAGTAAGGTACGTTCGCATCGCATTTAGAATAGGACTCATCTCTTGGTTGATTTACATAGCTTTGAGTGAATCTTATTTACATATCTTGTACACTTGCACAAACTGATCTTAAGGGCACCACCTATTAACAAGATAAGGTGGGGATTTAATCACCCTTCCTTGGCCCAAAAATCAGATTCCAAGCACTCACTAACTCAAGCCTAACTAAAAATGAGTAGACGTTGGCCCTAGGGACATCTCGGACTCAATTAGGAGATTATCCTAAGGGGGAAAGGTGTTGGAATTTGACTCCTGCTAAATCAGTGTCTAGGAAAGGGATTAAGGGCCGAAAGCCCGAAGGTTGGTGGTTATTTAATTAAGGAACGTCTTTGACAGAAAACCTCCCACCAACCTTGCCCTGACCTGGCTGATTAGCTTGTGGTCAAAGTCTGCATTAAACCTCCCGTGGACAGTCTAATCAGTTAGGAGTCGTCTAGGTCATAGGTCTACCTTAACTTCGTTAGAATTTTTTTCTTTTATTTGTTTGCTTATTTGTTTGTTTTTTCTTTCTTTTGTTTGTATTCTATTGTGTGATATGGCTTATAATAACAATTTTTCCAACTTCAATAATAATCCATATTACACACTGACTTCATTTTCGGATATTACCAACCCGGCATATCTTAACTTTAACCAACCTAGTGTGCCGGATTGGTCTTATCCGAATCAATATAACTCATGCCCCCAATCTAATAACTATAATTTCCAGAATGATTTCAACTCTTCACAGAGTCAGTGGGGCTTCACCTCCCCCGAGTCCAATTTTCAACCAACTTGTCCTCCTTCTCCACCTTGTCCACAATATTTCCAAGATTCATACTCAGTTCCACCAGTCCAAAATAGAAAACTATCAATTTTGAAAATGAGTATGCGTGAGTCCAAACACAAATCCCAAAATCTAATGGACTCACAATTTCACCACCAATTCCAAGACAATACTTCATCTTTTCATCAAAATAATGAACCTATCAACTATGAAAAGATGCTTGAAGCCATGACTCGGGCTCAAAACGCTCGTAATCGTGACATAGATATGATGGTCCAATCTCTACGTTCCCACCGTTTGACCAGTTCTGATGTCACTAACCATCCTGTTAGAGCCGATGAGTCAGGTTGTTTTGGAAATCAAGATTCCATTTCAGAACAATCATTTGAGCTTGCCTAAACTCCAAATTTTAAAAAGAATATTGACAGTTTGGCAAGTTATCCTTTTCCTGAAATCGAACTTGAAAATGAATATGATCATGAATCTGAACTTAGTGATTCAATTTTACTTCCTGATTCAATAATGACTCGGTGTCTTCACCTGATTTCAATCTTTTTCCTGAGTCAACATTGAATCCTGTACCAATTTATAATGAAATTGAATCACTCATTCTTGATGATCATATTGAACTTGACCAATTTTACACTTTTGAAAATCCTATTGACAAATTGGCAAGTTCTCATTTTTTTGATATTGAACTCAATGAGATATGTGACCTAGATTCTCAAATCTGTGATCCAGTTCAACTTTCTGAATCAATATTGACTCCTGTTTTGTTACCAAACTTGAGTAATATTTTAGAGTCAGTTTTGATTCCCCCACCTATCATTCCTGAACTTGAATCACCAATATTAAGTCACATTCCATTGTTGAAAAATAAATGTGGACTTGAGTTTCACTTTCTTGACTTGGACCTACTTCCTGAACCAATCTCGACTCCTGAGCCTTTACTTGACTTAAGTCATCTTCCTGAGTCGGTATTAGTTCCTATACTTCCTGAGTCTAAGTCAATCATTCTATCATTTCATACTCCATTTTGGGACAAGGTGGTTGACAAATTTGACTCCGAAATTAATTATGGAATTTGGAAATTAGATGGGGTCAAATATTTAATAAAAATCCTTCATGGATACATCATTCTAATGGGTTATATTAAAGAAATTTCTGGTGGGTTCCTCCGAACTCCACAAAAAGTTGATTGGGCCGCATTTCGTGGACCAATCAGACCACCACCGGAACCAACACCTTAAGGTAACATTTTCCTTCCCTTTCGTCTTTTTCATGCATCTATGCATTAATTCATACATTAAGGACAATGCATGAGATAGGTGTGGGGGAGGGTTCTAACATAACTTAGTTTTTTCTTTTTATTAAAAAAAAATTTAACATTTTCTTTACTTTTAAAAACTTTTTGGAAAATAGAAACAATATTTTGACATATTTTTTGTAAGAAATTAAGTTAATTTTAAGGAATAGGAAAATCCAAATTAGGATTTCTTATACTTGGTCAAAATAAGATTATTTGTTTGATTTTTAGGGTTAGGAAGAAAATTTGTCAAAGTAATTTAGTCTTGATCTTTACCTTGATGAAATATGCACACTTCATACACTTACACACTTAGGGTTCAAAAACAAAGATTCTTATGCTTTATAAAAAAAAATAAAAAAAAGGAAGAAAAAGAAAAAAATAAACAAATCTAATTATTGATTAGCTAGGTGCTTTGGCCTAAGCAAGCCTTAGTATTTATGCGAAAGATGATTAGATAAGTTTGAAAAGAAAAAAATATATATAAAAAATCCTCTGATTAAGCTGGGTATTTGTGCCTAATAAAACATAAGTATTCACGCCTAAAAGGGGTTCATATAATAAAATCCTTAGTTTTGTGACCTTGTTTGCTCGAGTCCTTAAGTCCTTGGGGTGTTTTCTCACCCGGTGCCCTAAGGCCAATTGGTTTGGGAGTCATCGATTAAAGGCTCGTTACATGGGCAGATTAGAAATCCTAATAGAACTAAGGAATAATACCATAAAAAAAAACATATATATATATATATATATATATATATATATATATAAATAAATAAGGCATAAGAGTTAGAGTTAATGAACCCTTCGTTAAAATTTTCACAATCACAAGGTGCATATGACTTAGGGTAAAGTAATAGACTAGATGAGAAGTACAATTTGACTCCTTACTTTGATTGATAACAAATTTTTGAATAGAGACTAAGTTTAGGAATGAAAATTTCAATTTTCCTATAACTTATAGATTGCTTAAATCTTACAATTATATTTCAAATATTTTTCTCTTTCAAAATGCTTTTCGAAAATACTAACTCTTTGTTTCTCTTTCTTTATGGATTTTGTGGGTGTAATCCACTGAAAACCCTCACGAGACAAAACTCGTCCTCTAGGGGAAACCTAGAGGTTTAATAGCTTGTTGTACATGCTCAGTGCAATCGCGTGACCTGCGAAAGTGGTCTAATAATCCTTAGTATAGTTTAGTTGTTTTGCTCGAGGACGAGCAAAAGATAGGTATGGGGGTGTGATTGGTTCCTAATGTTGCATATTTAGTATCATATTTCCATACTTATTATAGAATAAAATCTGCATTGTCCTAATTAAATGTTTAATTTATTTGCAGGCCCATTCCTTAAGGAGATGAAGAGAAATGAGCCCAAAAGCCCACCAAATTCTGAATTAAATCAGAATTAATTCGAGCTCAGTGAATCAGGGCAAAATCAAGAGGTTGAAAATCGGTTGAGAAGAATCCTCTCAGAATCGATCGGTTAAAGCCAAGAATTAAAGGCCATTTCGTCACAATCCTGGACTCAAACGAGAAAACCAACTGAAGATAAATGCAGAAGGAAAAATCAGGGAGACCCACCAACAGGGTGTGGCCACCTGGCCACACCCTGGCCACGGAAACGCGGCAAAAGCCGTGTTTTTACAGCTTGGTTAAGGAGTTAGGGGAGCGTTTGCTCCCCAATCTTCCCAGGATTCTCCCGTTATGGGTTTTGCCTATAAATACAGGTTTCAGCTGAGCAAAAATGGACGACCATGCAGAGATAGGATTTAGCCAAGTTTTCCATTTCTTAATGTAGGTTTTTCTTTTCATGTAATTTTAGTTTTCATTTATGTAATTCAGAGGAGATCAGACTTTCATAGAAGAACAAGAATGAAGCTTGTGCTGAGAGTGACACCGGTGTAAGGTTTCTTTCTTTCTTTTATCATTATAAAATCAAATCTGTATTCTCTCTTTGTATGTACTTCGTTTTAGCTTTCTTCTTCTTCTTCTTTTCTACTTCACTCTTCTTTTGTTACAATTGTCTTCCAAGTGAGTCTAAAAGCATCGAAAGAGCCTTGCCTTTGCGAGTGCCACCGATAGCTCATGACGATGGATGTGAGTCTCTCTGTATCATTTCATGCTTGAGTTGTCTTGATGATGTAATGTGGAAGAGACCAATAATCAACTCTTATGGGTTATGCGCTGTTTACCTCCATTTCAAGGTAACATCTTCGCTAAAGACTCAAGGTAAGCTTTTGGTAAAAAGAAGGTAAGTAATTATTTTTCTTTCTTTTCTTTTATTTCTGTAGATTAAATCACCAACACCACATCTTCCAAATCTTTCTTTTCCAATTCATTTGTACATAGTCATTTTCTGATTTTCTCCACCTTCTCATTCTACTGTTTTCTTTCTAACTTTAACATAACTCGTTTTCATTTTCATTTCTTAAAACAAAGAAGAACTTTCGTTTTTCTTCATAAAGATTTCAATACAAAACTTTGAACGCTTCTATCGCAAACCCTCCTTGTGGATCACGGCCCGCATAGCCACTTGCTATCGCAGTTAGAATTGAGCACTTGCACATGTTTATTCTTAAATCTGAAATTTTGTATTTTGTGTGTAGGTAAAGCTTCAATCACTCGTCTTTTGGGAGCCATTGGAGAACTGAAGAAGTTCTTGAAATTCTAAACGTAGGAGAAAGAAGAAGAAGAGATTTGTAGTTCTCTAAAAATTCAAAGAGAAGTGGTACCTTCTCTTTCAGCCCGATCAGGCTTTTATAGGCTAATGATTGCCTAAAACTCCGCCTCCTCGAAAGGAGCGCAGGAAGTCATTTCAAATTAATTTGAAACAGCGCCTAGAGCGCCTTCCCAAGAAGCGTTACTTTAGCCCCGCTAAGGGCTAACTCCGCCGTGAGTCCAGTGTTGACTTAGCGCGACGCTTGAATAACTTCGCTGAGAAACATGCCTTAGTTCCGCTAAAAGCACATCTCTAGCTTCGCGAAAATTCCGTGCTAGCTTCGCCAGAAACTGGCTCCCGACTTATTTGAAAATCTATCTTCAGTTTCGCCGGAAGCTTAGCTCGGCTAAGAGTTCTCATTTCCTCCTAGGGAAAAAACTTGCCTAAGTTGGTCCACTTCAGGTGTTCTTGAATCAAAAAGGAGAAACACAAAGCAGATAAACAGCAGAAAAAAAATATTTTATTTGATTCAAAAGGGAAGATACATTGATGCTACATCAAAGTGGTCTTTCGTACAACCGAATCGTTGCTCCAAAGGCATACAAGTTGTCCTATCTACTTCCAAGCCAAACTGACTGGACACGAAAGGCCCCCCTCCTGTACAAGGCCGTAATCCTTCGCATAATGGAAGATTTTGCCATCAAGAAGCCGGATCTTCTTTGATAAAAATTGGCAAAAGATCGGTTGCCACCAGAAAGCCGGATCTTCTTTGATGAAAATTGGCAAAGGAAGGATCCGAGACCTTACAGGTGACGTCCGCTTGCCGAAGTGGATCATCTCGGATAAGCGACTACCAGCCCCTTCTCGAAGTGGATCATTTCGGATAGGCGACTGCCAACCTCTTCTGGGAACACGCATCAGTTGTTCCAGTTTGTTCCTCCTGCTTAGGATTAAAGTTTTAACTTGAAAATCAAGAGGCAAGTTTCTGGTCTCTTTCATCAAGATGAAAGATAGGCGAGCATAGTTCACTACAATACAAACTGGAAACAAGTTAGGAGTAAATCAAAGGAAAATGCAAGCATGATACACTAAGTTAAATTCTTTGGGCGAAGCAATTTATATCCGATCCAGTTGCGCTTTAAGGATGGATTTCAGTTAAGCAGATGATAGCCTCGCTTGCGCAGTGATGATGGGCTACCTCAGCATAAGCCAAGTCATAGCGCCGCCTAAGGCAGTTATACTGAAGGAGCATCAAAAAGAGCTAAGTCCTAGCCTTACCTATATGGCTAAGCCAGACTGATCCAGAGGGACGCAGTTTTGACCCCACCTATATGGCAAGACTGACTCAACCTTGAAGAGACTAAGTCCCATTTCTTGCCTATATGGCGAACTTAACAGGCAAGCATGGAATGATCTTTCTTTGATCAAGTGAAAATGATAACTTCGCCGAGAAGCTGGAAAATAGGGCTGAAGTCCTGCTCTGCAAATCAGTCAGATACAGAATGAAGAACAAGGGAAATCAATCCCTGAGGTAGCTGATAAAGCTAAATTAAGGGAGATAAACTCCCTAAAGTCACTTGTCCACTGGTGAAGTCTCTGGATGGCCGAGACTCACCAGTTCTTGGCCGGTTAATGTCCAGAGTGGCCACCCCCACTATTTCAGAGATCTGAGTATCCTTCTCTAAATAACCAGGAGATGTCATGAATGGACTGTTTCCTTGAAGAGGACTTCAAGTGTCCTATTTATAGGCCTCATGGCCTGATCGCACCATCGCTGCTTCAAGCTTGGAAGCGCGAGCGAATTTAAGGCATTCAAATATTGAGCCTTGAGAAAGGGAATAGTCTCCCTCGGAAATGCGCACAGAAGCAATAATCTTCCTCGTTAATGTAAGAGAGGTTATTCTAACTTCGAAAAAGGGGCAATCCTTCTCGAAACTAGCCAAAAGGCAGTTGGCCTCAGGAAAGGAACAACGTTCCAAGACCAATTTGAAGCGAATCTACTCCAGGAGGCTCGAACGCGAAGCCACCCAGACGCGAAGCTACCCAGAATAGCGAATCTGCACGATTCCTCGGCGAACTTATTCTAATCCCGAAGCAGGATTGAAAGCAAAGCTGAACTTAACCACTATGGCGACGTTCGTACTTCACATACCATCAATCAAAGCAATTCAAAGTATTTCGAAGTCTGAACCATTCCATTGCAGACTGTCGAAAACTTTGAAGGGGTCTTGTTGAGACTCTAAAAACGACAAGATTCCTGACGGCCTGAACAATGTCTAACTTGTTGACATTTACAAAAGACAAGTGGTAGACAAGCTGACTACCAGTTTTTACCCATCTCCGAGGGACAAATCAGCAACTTGGACTCTACTGATCCAGTGAAGCAGACAGTGAGCCCAGATTGTCTTTGAAGAGAACTAAGCAGGTCTAAGATGCTAAGTTAGCTCAACACTCAGCATCATATGAGCCCGAGGGGATAGCCTCACCTGAGAGGCTAAGTTTATCCAACTTCGCCTTGAAGCCGTTCAAAGCTCTATCAGGGAACTAACTTACAGCTTCGCCTGAAGTGCTCAGTTAACTCCGCAGAGAGTTAGCTTCGCTCGAAACCACACGCAACCACGTAGAAGGATGTTCGGTAGCTTCGCCACAGATGTTTATTCAGCTCTGCTGAAGAGCTTTCTTTTGACTTCGCCAGATGCTCCTTCCAGCTCCGCTGCGAGCTCGACGTGGCAGCTCCGCTGCGGGTCTTTTATGGTCACCTTTGACCAATTAAATCTCCAGATGAGATCAAATCTATTCAAGATCAAATCTAATCGAGATCAAATCTGAGATCAAATTTGGCAGTTGTTTACCATAATCTCTTGACTCTCCTAAAACAAGTAAGAAGATCAGGGGAGATCCTTCAAATATTTGGAAAGAATCAAAACAGATCAGGAGATTGACGCTACTTGCTATTCCTAGCTTCGCAGAAGCTGATTCTAGCCTCGCAGTAAGGCTACTTTCCTGATTTAAACAGATTGACTCAATCTGTTTCCAGATTTTCAAGGACAATTATACCCCTGCTCTTCCTATAAATAGCCCACCAGAGGCATACGGAGACAGACACACGTGCAGAGGCTGAAAAATAGAGAGAGACGGCTAAATAGACACCCATTCTCTTGCTTCCAAGAATTCAGAGAACTGCTTCTCTAGTCATGGTGCTAATACCCTAAGATCTTCCTCCCTCTCAAGGAATCTCCGGAACCAGGCGAGAAGGAATTCCCAAGTGGAGGCAGTTTCAGAAGTAATAAGAGGGTTCTACCAACCTTCTGTTTTCCGATTCCCCGAACCAAGTGAGAAGGAATCCCATCGATCGCATCGTCAAAGGGACAAAGTGGTCGCGCGCTGACCAGACTCCTACTTCTCCAGAATCTCAGAGGAGATCTACTTGTAATCTTTTAGAATCTTATAATTTAGCTCCTTGACCCCTTTTTGTAAGTTTTTCCCTTTGCAAAATCTATGAAAAACAACCTCTGTCAAGATTTAATCCAATCCATTAAGTTAATATCACACCTCTGACGATAAAGAAATACTCAAATCCCTAACGGGTCTAGTCTTACTTGTTATTCTTGTCAATTGAATGGCAAATTCACTTAAAATCACTATTAAGTTAATATCACACCTTTAACAGTGTTCTCTCTACTCCCCAACTGAGTTTTAATTACGATAATACTAAACCTCTAATGATAGGCTCAATCACAATCCCTTGCGGGAGTAAAAACTTACTTGTCATTCTCATCCATAGAGTGACAAGTCCATAGAAACGATTCCACTCCTATCAAGTTAACATCACACCTCTGACAGTAACCTTAAAATCCTTAAATGAAATTTTCCTACCTTGAGTTGCTAAGTTAAATATCACACCACTAGCAAATCAAAGGTAGTCACTTGTCTGATTTTCAATGCAAAAAATAAGTCAAGACAAATTAGAAGGCCAAACAAAAAAAGATGTGTCACTTCTATTGATATTCAAATATGCTAAAGTAATACAAAACGCTCTCCTATTCAATAAGATTAAGTGTTACAATAAAGGAGTACAAAGAAGTCCCTCCTGCTCAGGGAAAAGTTGCACTCACTCCTTGAAACATTGAATATACATAAAGTTTGTCTTCTTGACTGTGGCTGGGAATAGCAGATCAACTTCCTCTCCTCTTGAGAATAATGGTGTTTCTCAAGGTCGAAATGAAAGGGAGCATTCTGATTCCACCCGATCAACTGGTGCGAAGGTCTTCACAAGACCGTAATCTTTCGCTCAATGGGAAGCTTCACCACCAGAAAGTCATCCAATGAGCATGAGTTTTTTTGTTGCTGTCACTTCTTTGAACAAGAGTGGTGAAGAAAAAATTCGAGACCTTACTGGTGATGTTCGCTTTCCCGTGACCTTCAAATGCGCCATGCTCATTGTGATCAGGAAGGATTCCAGACCTTACTAGTGCATCATGTCTAATAATGTCTTGGCGTGTATCGAGAACTGCGCGGATCTTCCTCGCCCATTGACAAAAGTTCTGACTCCTCAAGTGGTCGCCAATCGAACGAGCTGGTCGTTTCATATCTATCTCAATAGACACGGCAAAGACACTAGAACCAGCACCAACTATACAGCCATGATGTGCAAGAAGGAAAAAAAACCTGAGGGTTAAATTTCTGCAAAGACAGAAAATAAGAATCCAGAAGAGCAGATGTGGGTCTAAAGTCATGAACTCTAGACGCGAGTCTTATACGCGGATCTCACGTTTAAAGCTTCAGAACGCAAATATGGATCCGAATGCAAACCCAATATTAGACTCACGTCTGATGATTGAAACATAGGGCATATATTAAAGACGCAGACGTAGGCCTTAAAGTTTTCAAACTCATGAGCTCCAGACGCAGGTATTATATGAGAGACCCGCATTTAAGGCCTCAAGACGCAGAGTTTGCCACACTCATGTCTAAATATCTCAAAAGGGCATTTAAGGTCTCAAGACGCAGAGTTCACCACACTCGCGGCTAAAGATCTCAAGAGAGCAGTCTTAAAAATTTCTAAGTCATGAACTCTAGACGCGAGTCTTATATGAAAAACCGCATTTAAGGCCTCAAAATGTAGAGTTCACCACGTTCACGTCTGAAGAATTTGAGACTCAGAAATCTACAAGCTCGCGTTTCATCAGTTAACATGAAGATTGCATTTGCAGAGCATGGACACATGGAAAGTCAACTATTTCAGAAGTTTCAAGAAGAGATCAAGAGACAAAGCATGGACGGTTGGATCTCAAGTTAACTGTCTAAACTTCAAGAAAGAAGTTTCAAAAGTTTCAAAAAAAGATCAAGAGACAGTCTCTTTATGATCGGTGATAACAGAGCCACAAGAAAACAAAGTCTTATTATGGCAAAGGCTATTTTCTACCTGAAGAAGAGTTTTTTAGAGGGAGGACATCATCCATCAAGACATGGCCATGAAAGACATCATCCATCAAGACATGGCCATGAAAGCACCTGAGGGGATGCTATTTGATTTTAAAATCACTTAACAGTGATAATTTTTAAGAAGATTACAAGAAAGCATCATAGTTTTGGGTTCGTTCAAAGAACCCAGAAAGTTTTCAGGATGCAAGCTCGGAGAAGAAGACAGTCTAAGAACCCTAAAGGTTTGTAACGCCCCGATCCCACGGGTACGGAGACGTTCTTGCGACGTATATACGCAGGTCAAAAATACCCTCATATATATACGTTAAGCATCAGTACAAGCAAGAATCAGAGTACGGAAGCATGTGGTGCATTATACATTCCAACATATGAGTACAATTTATAAAGTTATCACCAGATGTGACAAATATTACAAGAATATTACATCACCGATAGGCGCAATGCGAGAATACAAAGGGTTATACAAGTATGAACAGTACAAATAGCGCTCACGAGTTTACAGAGGGAAAACTCGAGTGACGCGCAGGGGGCCTAGAAGGATAGGATTCTGGACGGTCTGCTGGGGATCCACGCTTCAGCTGCATCTCTCAGGTCAGCAACTGGGAGAATCCACATGCTCCAAGCTCCAGGACCTGGACATGAGGATCCAGAGGAGTCAGAACTCCCCGGCAAGTGGTGAGGCAAATGCCAGATAGCGTGCCAAGATAAGTACACGTGTATCGATAAAACTGAATCATAATCATGCATTGAAAACCGTGTCGTGAGCATAAGCATGCAGGAGCAAGTAGATATATAACAAGTGATATCAAGCAGGAAATACTCATGGTATAATAAGTTGAGAGCAGGAGACTGATGGAATAGAACATGAGTGGTAAAGCAGGATGTAAGCAGTTATAATATAACAAGGGTCATGAACCGGAAGCCCAATACAAAACACGATGAAAGCATACTTGGCAAAGCATACAACAAATACATAGTTGGCATCTTTTATTATTATTATTATTACTCGTCTTACCAGATGTCTAGATATGTGAACTAGCATCCCAGCACACATATATCCACATCTGAGTAAAACAGGTTGTAATTGGAAACCAACGGGGTATCAACAAACAATGTTTATAGTGGGTCCCGTGCATACCCGGGACCACGGCCCAGGATGTTCTGTTGCTGGAGAACGGAACCTACCGCAAGGCGATCAGGAGGGTCTTATAGAATGCCCTTATCAAGATGGTACCAGGAAAGAGGGAGCTAGCACTCCCCTCGGTCGCCTGGAGCCCTCAGGTCAGACCGAAAGTTTTAGTTGCACAACATACCTAGTACCACTAAAAACACGAACATGTATTGATATCCGCAAGTTTCCCTGACCCGCTATAAGTTGTCTCATTTTATAGTTTATTAGATAATTATCAGATTCCGGAAATGAGCAGGAACAAGCCAGGAATATAAGAAATACAGTTGTATCAAGAGTACAGTTCGTAGTGAAATATATCAAGTTGTAATCAAGATGTTAGGTCAACATTCCCGTTATCGTGATAATTATAAGAGCCAAGTATATCATGCCGGGTGTCAAGTGATAGCATGACAAGAGGGTGATATTAGGCAGATGACAAGTCATGTCATAACAGGGAGCAATTATCAAGTGGTAGCATGTCGAATGTCAGGTGATAACACATCAGTTGTCAGGTGATACAGACAGGTGTTAGATATTAGCATGCAAATGACATGTATTAAGTAATAACATATCAAGTGTTAACATGGCATGTGATAGAATAATAGCTGAGCACAATCAAGCGGAGCTGAACAAGCTGAAGGCATTGACAGCAAACAGTATTTAACACTGGAGCGCCTGGCGAGGTTACCGGGACGTCTCGGATTAAAGTGCAAGTAGAAAATCCGGCAGCATCTCGCCTAAACGAATCTAGTGATAAAGCACTGAGCGCTAAGCAAGCCTACCAGGCGGAGCTGAAAGACCTGACAGTCTGAATGCACTTCTCTTTCGAGATAGCGGGCGAGAGCCCGGAGGCTAAAGTACGCTCGAGGTCTAAGCGCGCTCTCGGTAGCTACCACGAAACCTGTAAGGATACATGCATACAACCAATTGGATAGCCAGACAGAAGTGGGCAGAAACCCAGAGTTGGTACAGGAGTACCTGCGATGTTAGTACCATGCAAGCATGTTATATCATGATAATAGCTAATTTACCGTAGAGTAGTGAAGCCTGAAGGCTGAGTAGAAAGCCCGAAAGCTGAAGGGCCCGGAGGCCAAGTATGAAGCCCGGAGGCTGAAGGGCCCGGAGGCCAAGTATGAAACCCGAAGACAAACGACCACGAAGGGTCAGCCACACATGGTATAAGGTACATCACAGGCATGATATATGTGCAAGAATAAACTACCCTAATACAAGCAGTCGTCACAGGCATATACATGTCCAGTCATTGGCACTCAGCCACATACAAATACAGGGACACAAGCTAATATAAAATATATTTAAATACAAAATAAATACACGTCGACCCGACAGAGCGGGGAAAACCAAATGGAGGCGAGGACACTCGCCTAAATCTTCAGAAAAGCCGAAAACTCTAAAATCCCTGGAACTTGCACACGCGCCAAAATATAATTAAATATAAATATATTTTTAGAAAGAGAAAGAGAAGAAGAGATAGAGAAGAGAGAGAAACTCTAAAGAGAGAAAAACTTAGAGAGTGAAAGAGAGATTTTTAGAGAGAGAAAATCTAGAGAGAGAAACAGGGAGATCTAGAGAGAGAAGATGTAGAGAGAAAGGAGGAGTTAGAGAGAGAAAGAGAGAGAAACTGAGGAGAAAGGAAGAGAAATAGTAGAGAGAGTGAGAGAAATTGTAGAGAGAGGAGAGAAAGTAGAGAGAGGAAGAGAGAGAGTAGAGAGAGGAAGAGAGTGAGAGAGAAAAAAGGGGGGTTGTTGCCCCCCTCAGCCGTCCACGGCCAAGCCAGGAGGTCTGGCCGTGGCCCTGCCAGGGCCGGCGCTGGCGGACCTCCGGTGACCGTCAGCCAGGGGTGGCCCCGTCGGCCACCCCAAAAAGAAGCGAGAGAGAAAGGGGAGAGAGAGAGAGAGAGAAGAGAGAGGGGGCTGTTGCCCCTGCTCTCGCACAGCACCCATCCTCTGGGGGCGCAAGGCCTGGCCGCCGGCCAGGCCACGCCCGGTGGTGGCGCCAGGGCGGCGCCGGCCAAGGCGGGCAGAGGTGGCGCCGGCCACCCCAAAGAGAAATGGAGAGGAGAGGGAAAAAGGGGAAAAGAAAAAGAGAAAGAAAAAGAAAAGGAAAAGAAAAGGAAGGAAGAAGAAAAAGAAAAAGAAAGGAAAGGAGAAGAGGGGCTCGCTGGAGTTGGGAGGGGGCGTCGGTGGTGGTGGTTATGGCCGGATCTTAGGGAAGGAAGAGAGAGAGGTAGGAGAAATTGAAGGGTGGAGAAGAAAGAGGAGGAGATGGAGAGAGAGAATTTAGAGAGAGATTAGAGGGTGAAGGGAGAGAGGAAGAGAATTTAGGGGAAGGAAGAGGAGGAGGAGGAGGAGGAGGAGGAGGTCATTGGCGCCAGGGGAGAAGAAGAAAGAAGGGAAGAAAGAGAAAGAGAAAGAAAAATGAAAAGGAAAAGGAAAAGGAAAAGAAAATAAAAAGAAAAAGGGGAAGATATTTTGGAGGGTTGTGTGGTGGAGGAATTTTTGGGAAAAGAAAAAAAGAAAATAGAGGAAAATGGAGTGGATGGGAAAAATGGGGAAGGAAAGAAAAGAAAGAAAAGAAAAATATGTAGATGATATCCCGGATCTGGGAAAATCCCAAAAATACCGAAAATGTTGGAAAATTGGACTGATCCGGAAAGGTCTCAAAAAATTCTTAAAAATAGTTAATATTATTTTAAAGTACATGGTGAAATCGGGTTTCAGAAATAAAATCTCATTTTCAAATTAAAAATCCTGAAGTCAACCGTCGATATTGGTCTATCCGGGTCGGCCGGATTTTGATAAATTCTGAAAATTCCTAGAAAATGCCTGAAAGAAGAAAATATGATTTTTAGAAGTAATGTGAAAATGAAATCTAGAAATTCAATTCCGATTGCAAATTGAAAATCTTGGAATCAGCCAGCAATATCGGCCGACACCAAATCTGGTGGAATTTCGATAAATTCAGAAAATTCTTAGAAAAAATAGTTAGATAGGAAATATGATTTTAAAAAATAATGTGACAAGTCAATTCTAGAAATTCAACTCTGATTGTAAATTGAAAATCTGAGAATCGGTCAGCGGTACTAGTCGACACTAGTTTTGAAGATTTTCAATTTAATTCAGGAAAATTCCAGAAAATCATAGAAAATCTAAAATATTAGAAAATGATGTTTGAAACTGAAATTGGTCAAATCTGAATAACAGAAAGACCAAATCGAGTAATACCCTGAGATCGGGTCCTAGGTTCAGACTAGGGCTGACTCCCGAATCCAGATCCAAAGCAAAACGATCATATAAATAATTCATAATACAAAATAAATACAGGAAGTAAATCGAAAAATATGATCAAAAAATCTGAATACGCAACTAAGTACGTATTCTGGGAGCGGAGTGTTACATTCCATCCACCTTACAAAAATTGCGTCCTCGCAATTTCGATAAGGGGTAAAATGAACACAAAGAGGACAGGGACGGGAATTATACCAATCAAGATATGAATCACTACAGGTAGGGCTCTCAAGTTGACTGAACAATAATCAGAATATAGACATCTTCTGCACTTCCTGATGTATAAATCTTCAAACGATGCCGAATAATATTAACTTGATAACACAGTTTCGCAATAGAATTCCCACTGCACTACATATTTAGTAGCTCTATGAGAATAAGCCAGAATACCAAAGATAAAGGAAATCCTGATAATACTAAGCATAATAAAGAAGACTGATAATTAGGAATTCTGAATATCAGGCGTCGATCACTCTGAAAGATATAGCCAAGAATAGAGAATAACTGAATTCTGATTACTGACTTCTGAAAGATAACCCGATTGCAGATCTATTCTGAGAATACCCGAACTTCATAGAGTTGGTCGAAAGGTCATATAATAGCTTTATTCAGAACTAGCCGCTACCTCTCTAGTCCATCCATATCTTAAGTTGGTATAAAGGCTACGAAAAACCAAAATAGTAGAAAGATGGAAGGGATTAGGATTTAAAGGAAGGATGATCAAGAAAGAATAGAAAACTCTGCACTTGTAGTTGGATTGTATAACCAGGACTCATGCAATTCCAGTTGCAAATTTCTTTACCATTAATTTGCCATCTGGACGTACTGAGGATGTAAGAGCCTAGGCTCTGATACCATCCTGTAACGCCCCGATCCCGCGGGTACGGAAACGTTAATGCGACGTATATACGCAAGTCAAAAATACCCTCACGTATATGCGTTAAGCATCAGTACAGGCAAGAATCAGAGTACGGAAGCACGTGGTGCATTATACATTCAACATATGAGTACAATTTATAAAGTTATCACCTAATGTGACAAATATTACAAGAATATTACATCACCGATAGGCGCAATGCGAGAATACAAAAGGGTATACAAGTATGAACAGTACAAATAGCACTCAAGAGTTTACAGAGAAAAAACTCAAGAGACGCATAGAGGGCCTAGAAGGATAGGGCTCTGAACGGTCTGCTAGGGATTCATACTTCAGCTGTGTCTCTCAGGTCAGCAACTGGGAGAATCCACATGCTCCAAGCTCCAGGACCTGAACATGAGGATCCAGAGGAGTCAGAACTCCCCGACGAGTAGTGAGGCGAATGCCGGATGGCGTACCAAGATAAGTACACGTGTATCGATAAAACTGAATCATAATCATGCATTGAAAACTGTGTCGTGAGCATAAGCATGCAGGAGCAAGTAGATATATAACAAGTGATATCAAGTAAGGAATACTCATGGTATAATAAGTCGAGAGCAGGAGACTGGTGGAATAGAACATGAGTGGTAAAGAAGGATGTAAGCGGTTATAATATAACAAGGGTCATAAACCAGAAACCCATTATAAAACCCGATGAAAGCATACTCGTTAAAGCATACAACAAATACATAGTTGGCATATTTTATTATTATTATTACTCGTCTTACCCAGATGTCTAGATATGTGAACTAGCGCCCCAGCACACATATATCCACATCTGAGTAAAACAAGGTTGTTATTGAAAACCAGCGGGGGTATCAACGAACAATGTTTACAGTGGGTCCCGTGCATACCCGGGACCACGGCCCAGGATGTTCCGTTGCTAGAGAACAGAACCTACCACAAGGCGATCAGGAGGGTCTTTAGAATGCCCTTATCAAGATGGTACCAGGAAGGAGGAAGCCAGCACTCCCCTCGGTCACCTGGAGGCCCTCAGGTCAGACCGAAAGGTTTAGTCGCACAACATACCTAGTACCACTGTAAACACGAACATGTATTGATATCCGCAAGTTTTCCTCGACCTGCTGTAAGTTGTCTCATTTTATAGTTTACTAGATAATTATCAGATTCCAGAAATAAGCAGAATAAGCCAGGATATCTGGAATACAGTTGTATCAGGAGTACAGTTTGTACTGAAATATATCAAGTTGTAATCAAGATGTCAGGTCATCATTCCCGTTATTGTGATAATTATAAGAGTCAAGTATATTATGCCGGGTGTCAAGTGATAGCATGACAAGAGGGTGATATTAGGCAGGTGACAAGTCATGTCATAGGGAGCAATTGTCAAGTGGTAGCATGTCGGATGTCAGTGATAACACATCAGTTGTCAGGTGATACAGACAGGTGTTAGATATTAACATGCAAATGACAGGTATTAAGTAATAACATGTCAAGTGTTAACATATCAAGTATGTACATGGCATGTGACAGAATAATAGCTGAGCACAATCAAGCGGAGCTGAACAAGCTGGAGGCATGGACAGCAAATAGTGTTTAACACTGGAGCACCTGGCGAGGCTACCGGGACGTCTCGGCTTAAAGTGCGAGTAGAAAATTTGGCAGCAACTCGCCTAGACGAATCTAGTGATAAAGCGCTGAGCGCTAAGCATGCCTACCAGGCGGAGCTGAAAGACCTGACGGTCTGAACACACTTCTCTTTCGAGATAGCGGGCGAGAGCCCGGAGGCTAAAGTACGCTCGGGGTCTAAGCGCACTCTCGGTAGCTACCACGAAACCCGTAAGGGTACAGGCATACAACCAGTTGGATAGCCAGACAGGAGTGGGCAGAAACCCATAGTTGGTACAAGAGTACCTGCGATGTTAGTACCACGCAAGCATGTTATTTCGTGATAATAGCTAATCTACCTTAGAGTAGTGAAGCCTGAAGGCTGAGTAGAGAGCCCGAAAGCTGAAGGGCCCGGAGACCAAGTAAGAAGCCCAGAGGCTGAAGGGCCCGGAGGCCAAGTATTAAACCGAAGACAAACGACCACGAAGGGTCGGCCACACATGGTATAAGGTACATCACAGGCATGATATATGTACAAGAATTAAACTACCCTAATATAAGCAGTCGTCACAGGCATATACATGTCCAGTCATTGGCACTCGGCCACATACAAATACAGGGACACAGCCCAATTCAAAATACATTTAAATACGAAATAAATACACATTGACCCGACGAAGCGGGGAAAACCAAATGGAGGCGAGGACACTTGCCTAAATCTTCAGAAAAGCCGAAAACTCTGAAATCCCCGGAACTTGCGCACGCGTCAAAAAATAATTAAATATATATATATATATTTAGAGAAAGAAAGAGAAGAAGAGATAGAGAAGAGAGAGAAAGTCTAGAGAGAGAAAAACTTAGAGAGAGAAAGAGAGATTTTTAGAAAGAGAAAATCTGGAGAGAGAAAGGGGAGATCTAGAAAGAAAATGTAGAGAGAAAGGAGGAGTTAGAGAGAGAAATTGAGAGAAACAAAGAGAAATAATAGAGAGAATGAGAGAAATTATAGAGAGAGGAGAGAGAGGAAGAGAGAGAGTAGAGAGAGTGAGAGAAAAAAAAAGGGGTTGTTGCCCCCTCTCGGCCGTCCATGTCCAGGCCAGGAGGCCTGGCCGTGGCCCTGCCAGGGCCGGCACGGGCGGCTCTCCAGTGGCCACCGGCCACGGGTGGCCGCGCCGGCCACCCCAAAGAGAAGAGAGAGAAAAGGGGAGAGAGAAGAGAGAGAAAAGAGAGAGGGGGGCTGTTGCCCCCTGCTCACGCACAGCGCCCCCCTCTGTGGGCGCAAGGCCTGGCCGCCGGCCAGGCCACGCCCGGTGGCGGCGCCAGCCACCGACAGGCAGGGGTGGCGCCGGCCACCCCAAAGAGAAAGGGAGAGGAGAGGGAAAAAGGGAAAAGAAAAAGAGAAAGAAAAAGAAAAGGAAAAGAAAAGGAAAGAAGAAGAAAAAGAAAGGAAAGAAGAAGAGGGGCTCGCCAGAGTTGGGAGGGGGCATCGGTGGTGGTCGTCGTGGCCGGATCTTAGGGAAGGAGGAGAGAGAGAGAGGTGGGAGAAATTGAAGGGTGGAGAAGAAAGAGGAGGAGATGGAGAGAGAGAATTTAGAGAGAGATTAGAGGTTAAAGGGAGAGAGGGAGAGAATTTAGGGGAATAAGGAGGAGGACGAGGAGGAGGTCGTTGGTGCCAGGGGAGAAGAAGAAAGAAGGGAAGAAAGAGAAAGAGAAAGAAAAATGAAAAGGAAAAGGAAAAGGAAAAGAAAATAAAAAGAAAAAGGGGAAGATATTTTGGAGGGTTGTGTGGTGGAGGAATTTTTGGGGAAAAGAAAAAAAGAAAATAGAGGAAAATGGAGTGGATTGGAAAAATAGGAAGGAAAGAAAAGAAAGAAAAGAAAAATATGTAGATGATATTCCGGATCTGGGAAAATCCCAAAAATACCGAAAATGCTGAAAAATTGGACTGATTCGAAAAGGTCTCAAAAAATTCTTAAAAATAGTAAATATTATTTAAGTTACACGGTGAAATCAGTTTTCAGAAATAAAATCACATTTTAAATTAAAAATCTTGAAGCCAACCGTCGATACCGGTCTATACCGGGCGGCCGGATTTTGATAAATTCTGAAAATTCCCAAAAAATGCCTGAAAGAAGAAAATATGATTCTAAGAAGTAATGCAAAAATGGAATCTAAAAATTCAATTCTGATTGCAAATTGAAAATCCTAGAATCAGCGAGCGATATCGGCCGACCCAAATCCGTTGGAATTTCGATAAATTCAGAAAATTCTCAGAAAAAATAGTCAGATAGAAAATATGATTTTAAAAAATAATGTGACAAGTCATTTCTAGAAATTCAACTCCAATTGTAAATTAAAAATCTGAGAATCGGTCAGCGGTACCAGTCGACACCTGTTTTGAAGATTTTCAATTTAATTCAGAAAAATTTCAGGAAATCATAGAAAATCTAAAATATTAGAAAATGATGTTTGAAACTGAAATCGATCAAATCTGAATAACAGAAAGACCAAATCGAGCAATACCCAGAGATCGGGTCCTAGGTTCAGACTAGGGCTGACTCCCGAATCCGGATCCAAAGCAAAACGATCATATAAATAATTCATAATACAAAATAAATACAAGAAGTAAATCGAAAACTATGATCGAAAAATCTGAATACGCAACTAAGTACGTATTCCGAGAGCGGGGTGTTACATTCCATCCACCTTATAAAAATTGCATCCTCGCAATTTCGATAAGGGGTAAAATGAACACAAAGAGGAAAGGGACGGGAATTATACCAATCAAGATATGAACCACTACAGGTAGGGATCTCAAGTTGACTGAACAATAATCAGAATATACACATCTTCTGCACTTCCTGCTGTATAAATCTTCAAACGATGTCGAATAATATTAACTAGATAACATAGCTTCGCAAAAGAATTCCCACTGCACTGCATACTTAGTAGCTCTCCGAGAATAAGCCAGAATACCAAAGATAAAGGAAATCCTAATAATACTAAGCATAATAAAGAAGACTGATAATTAGGAATTCTGAATACAGGGCGTCGATCACTCTGAAAGTATAGCCAAGAATAGAGAATAACTGAATTTCGATTACTGACTTCTGAAAGATAACCCGATTGTAGATCTATTCTGAGAATACCCGAACTTTATAGAGTTGGTCGAAAGGTCATATAATAGCTTCATTCAGAACCAGCCGCTACCTCTCTAGTCTATCCATATCTTAAGTTATTATAAAGGCTACGAAAAACCAAAGCAGTAGAAAGATGGAAGGGATTAGGATTCAAAGGAAGGATGATTAAGAAGGAATAGATAGCTCTGCACTTGTAGTTGGATTGTATAACCAGGACTTATGTAATTCCAGTTGCAAATTTCTTTACCATTAATTTGTCATCTGAACGTACTGAGGATGTAAGAGCCTAGGCTCTGATACCATCCTGTAACGCCCCGATCCCGCGGGTACGGAGACGTTACTGCGACGTATACACATAGGTCAAAAATACCCTCACGTATATACGCTAAGAATCAGTACAGGAAAGAATCAGAGTACGGAAGTATGTGGTGCATTATACATTCCAATATATGAGTACAATTTACAAAGTTATCACCAGATGTGACAAATATTACAAGAATATTACATCACCGATAGGCGCAATGCAAAAATTCAAAGGGGTATACAAGTATAAACAGTACAAATAGCGCTCACGAGTTTACAGAGAAAAAACTCGAGAGATGAGGGGCCTAGAAGGATAGGGCTCTGGACGGTCTGCTGGGGATCCACGCTTCAGCTGCGTCTCTCAGGTCAGCAACTAGGAGAATCCACATGCTCCAAGCTCCAGGACCTGGACATAAGGATCCAGAGGAGTTAGAACTCCCCGGCGAGTGGTGAGGCGAATGCCAGATGGCGTGTCAAGATAAGTACACGTGTATCGATAAAATCGAACCATAATCATGCATTGAAAATTGTGTCGTGAGCATAAGCATGCAGGAGCAAGTAGATATATAACAAGTGATAGCAAGCAGGGAATACTCATGGTATAATAAGTCGAGAGCAGGAGAATGGTGGAATAGAACATGAATGGTAAAGAAGGATGTAAGCAGTTATAATGTAACAGGGTCATAAACCGGAAACCCAATATAAAACCGATGAAAGCATACTCGGCAAAGCATACAACAAATACATAGTTGGCATCTTTTATTATTATTATTATTATTATTACTCGTCTTACCCAGATGTCTAGATATGTGAACTAGCGTCCCAGCACACATATATCCACATCTGAGTAAAACAAGGTTATTATTGGAAACCAGCAGGGGTATCAACGAACAATGCTTACAGTGGGTCCCATGCATACCCGGAACCACGGCCCAGGATGTTCCGTTTCTGGAGAACGGAACCTACCGCAAGGCGATCAGGAGGGTCTTATAGAACGTCCTTATCAAGATGGTACCAGGAAGGAGGGAGCCAGCACTCCCCTCGGTCGCTTGGAGGCCCTCAGGTCAGACCGGAAGTTTTAGTTGCACAATATACCTAGTACCACTGTAAACATGAATATGTATTGATATCCGCAAGTTTCCCCCGACCCGCTATAAGTTGTCTCATTTTATAGTTTATTAGATACTTATCAGATTCCGGAAATGAGTAGGAACAAGCCAGGAATATCAGGAATACAGTTGTATCAGGAGTACAGTTTGTACTGAAATATATCAAGTTGTAATCAAGATGTCAGGTCATCATTCCCGTTATCGTGATAATTATAAGAGTCAAGTATATCATGCCGGGTGTCAAGTGATAGCATGACAAGAGGGTGATATTAGGCAGGTGAGAAGTCATATCATAATAGGGAGCAATTGTCAAGTGGTAGCATATCGGATGTCAGGTGATAACACATCAGTTGTCAGGTGATACAGACAGGTGTTAGATATTAGCATGCAAATGATAGGTATTAAGTAATAACATGTCAAGTGTTAACATATCAAGTATGTACATGGCATGTGATAAAATAATAGCTGAGCACAATCAAGCAGAACTGAACAAGCTGGAGGCATGGACAGCAAACAGTGTTTAACACTGGAGCGCCTGGCAAAAATTTGTTCGGATGGATTAGTTGTATTAAAAAGAGGTTTAGAGTAAACCGTTGGTTACCGTGTACTGATGATCAAGAACTTCGAATGTTTATGCAGGTTTACTTTGCTCCTTCCGAATCATCGTTCGTAGCATAAGCTAGGACGGGTCGTATCCGCAGGCAAGGTTAGCGATAGAAGCATTCAAGGTTTGTATTGAAATCTTTGTGAAGAAAAACGAAGATTCTTCTTTGTTTTAAGAGATGGAAAATAAAACGATGTGGAAGGTGAGTGAAAAATCTTTGGGTGTTTTGTAAAATAAAAGAAGAAATGAGAATAAAGATGGAAGGAAAACGGAGAGATTTGAAAAAGAAGAAGTTTCCAAAAGAGAGATTTTTAAGAATAATATAAAGATAAACCATGACTAACTAACATTATAATTTACTAACTTACTACTCTCGTTGGGTGATGCATGCCTCATATTGATTCATCGGCAATGGTATGTCTTGCTTTTACCAAGTCCTTGTGTTGTCCCATGTCGAAGGTGTTTCTCATCTAGGTTTGTTGCCTCCTTGAATCATTGGCTCCCTAAATAGATTTTCATTAGTGGAACAAGGATAGTCACTTTTAACGATGCTAAGAAACATACAAGATTCATTAGTCCATCAAAGCTATAATAAAGCGAGCATGAAATAAGAACTTGTAATGTAGTCATTGGCATAGTGAAGTGCTCCATCTTCATGTTCCATCACGGCACTTGTTCTAAAGACAAGGCACTAAGTGAGGCTCACATAAGTCATATGGAGGGAAAACTTAGCATTTGCAAAGAATAAAAAGCAACTCATCTTCATTGGGAGTGATATAGACTTGTAATTTGCAAGACTTGAAAGAAGAAAGTATCCCAAGAATCATATAAGTCAGCAATCACTCAAGAGTTAGTAGTTAGTAAAATTAAAAGTTAGTTAGTCATGTTAATGAATTAGCTAGACATAGAAATAAAGAACAAAAAATAATTCATTATAGAAGTGAAATAAAAGAAAGTAAATGCTTAAAAGAAAAACAATGCACTAGAACAAGAGAAGATGAAGATTGAAAGCTCGATCCTTGTATTGCGTTGTCACCGTCTCCAATTACAAAGATTGCTCACTCTCACCCTCTCTTTTCTGGATTCTAGAAGGAGAAAAAAGAAAATTACATAAGAGACTAAAAAGAAAACCTAGAGAAACCCTAACAATTTCCCTATAAAAATAATGCTCTTTTCTCCTCCTTGATTACAGAGGCCCTAGGGGTCTATTTATAGTCTTCATTAGCGGAGACCATCCCACTTCAGTCTCCGGATCAAACGCTGAGGTAACGGCCTAAAGATTGCCGCGGTTCCACGGCATAAGCCGCGTTTTCGCGGCCGTTTCTTGGCCGCTGCGCTAGCGGATTTTTATGCCTTTCTGTTGCGTCTCGTATCCCCAGTTGGATCTTGTAGAAACTGAGAATACGTTTTGGATCTTTTCAGACTTGGGCTTTTCTCTTGTGGGCTTCTTAAATGTTTCTTTAATTCCTCAAAAATCACAATTGTTGGGCCTCTTTCTCCATTAGACATTGGACCTGAAAAAAGAGAGAAAAAAGAAGTAAAAATCAACTATTTATTCAGATAAAGCATAGCATGGTGGTAGAAAATGATGCATAAATGACTCCAATCACACCCCCATACCTAGCTTTTGCTCATCCCTGAGCAAAATAAGAAAAAAGAAAAAACCTAACTAAATTATTACACCACTTTCGTAGGTGACACGATTGCACTGAGCTCGTGCAACAAGCCATTAAACCTCTTGGTTACCCAAGAGGAGGAGTGTTGTCTCCTGAGGGTTTTCAGCGGATTGCACCCACAAAATCCCAAAGAAAAAAAAAAGAAAATGTAAATGAAAAGAGAGAAACAATTTTTTTTATGATCCATTTCCTTCAAGAATTTCGGTGATCTATCGGTTGAAGGTTATTCTAAACTTTTCCTTCTTTTTATAAGTTTCCATTTGAAATATTGTTTTCAACTTAGGTTAAGTTTTCCAAGACTAGAGAGAAACTGGATTCTGTATCGGGTCTAACACATATACATATGTATGAGGAATTTTTCTTAGACTTTAATTCGTTTGTTCACACACACACACACACACACACACATATATATATATGTATATTTTTTTTATTTTTTTCTTTTTATATATATATATTTTTTATAGAGTATATATTTACATTCTCTTAGCTTCATTAGGCTTTCTAATTTACCCCTGTAGCGAGCCTTTTAGCGATGACTCCCAGACCAGATGGTCTTAGGGCACCAGATGAAGATACATCCCTAAGGTTCAAGGTCTCGAGTAAACTAGGCCACGAATGCTAAGGACTCAACCACTTTTAGGCGTGACTGGTTATGCTTCTTAAGGCACAACCAACCAGCTTAATTAGGGATCAAGTTTTATTTATGAATATCTATATTTATATATATTTTTTTGTTATTATTATTTATATATATATATATATATTTTGTAAACAAAGTCACTAAGTCTTTGATTAATCTCTCAATATGCAAATGTATATAATGTTTAGAAAAAATCCAAAATCTAGCTGTCTTTTCTATTCTTTTCTTTCTTAACCTAAAGATCCAACAAAATTTCTTATTTCGACTTATATTAAGAAATCTTAGCTTAGAATTTCCTTAATACCTAAGATCAAGTTAATTCTTTTCAAAGAAATGGATCAATATTTTTTATGTTTATTTTTTTTGTTTTTATTTTATTTTTATTTTTTTATTTGTTTTTATTTTTATTTTTTTTAAGAAACAAGAAGCCTAGAAATCTAAAAGAAAAAGTCTAAAAAATTCTTATGTTAGTATCTACCCCCCATGCCTATCCCATGCATTGTCCTCAATGTATGCAAGAAAATATACGCATGAAATAGGAAAAGAAAGGTATCACCCCCGCCTTCGGCTTGGACCAGCGGTGGTGCTAGGTCCAGCCGACTGTGATCGCCGCAGACCCTCCTCAATGCGGTCTAGCCGAGATGTTGCTCTGCAACCTGTTTGCGTAGTCGAATCTGCCCCGAAATATCTTCTTCATGCCTCGCCAAATGGTGGACATGAAGGCGCGTGAATCAGCTGGGGGTCCTGTTGCCAAAAAGCCGGCTCATCCTCCTCCTCTAAAAGTTCCTCCGAAGAGGACTCCACAGGGACATCTTCGGACTAGACACTAGGAGTCCAGACCGCATGAAGACAACTATTATAAGCGCTAGTCGCCCGCTCTTGTGCAAAGAACACCCCATCATATGAGTCAAAAACTGCATCTGGTAAGAAAGTCCTACACAAACGAGTGATCAAGACTGGGTGCGAGTACTTTGCACCGCGTGTGCGGGAGGAGTTGGTGATGATACTATGAAAAATGATCTTGTTGATACAGATAGTGTGCTACCGAGTCATCAGGTCGTGTATAATCTGCAGCACCGGCCTGTTAAAGGAGGTTGTGTGGTCCAGCCCTAAAATGTTGCGTTGAATCCAGCGACCAACGCAATGTATGTTTCTAAAGGTAGTACTGGCTTTGAGCCCCTATCTTGTTCCGTATAGCGAGCCCCCATGACAGTCATGTAATCGATTAAAGGTAGGGGTTCGCTATGATGTGGGTTGCAAGGGACATGTGTGAGTTCTTCCAGTAGAAGAAGCGTGACAATAATATCCCCAGTGGGCATGTGCACCAAGATTTGATATGTGTCAAAGTTTACAAAGGCGTGATCTATGGGATTGTAGAAAATCTTGATAAGCTCAGGACAATAATAAGCCTCGTGATCTGAATTATCATAAATCAATGTATACCAATCCCACGCACGAATACGATCTAAAAATATATGCCCATAACCATTCACATCGCTAAGTATTCTAGCAAAATCTTTTTCAGCGAAAATAGATGGTGCCATGAGGAATAATAGGAAGCAATGAGAAGGGATACATAAACCTCCCCCGGACTACGTGGGGGAAACTCAAACGAGATTGCAGAGAGCAATCTGTGATGGTAGCAGAGGTATAGATGGTAGATCAGAGATCTTTAGATGGCCGCGTCTGTAGGGAAATTTGGCGGCGGCCCGGCTTCTTCAGTATGGCCGCGGAAGCGCGGCAGATGCCGTGGAAACGCGGCTAGATAGTGGAGAGAGGGGTGCAAAAAAATTTGGAGGGCGGCGCTGGATGGTTGTGTTGCAGATCTGAGATTGGAAGTAGGGTATTGAGGAGAACACGGGAGGAGGGATATTTATAGGAAGCTGAGAAGGACGAAATCCCCAAATTGCCCAAATGGAAACTAGGAATTTACAACCCTAGGTTATTTAGAAAGAAAAGGGAGTGGAGGGAAAGATGAAAACTCTAGGTGATATTTAGCACCTAAGTCCCACTTATTTATTCTTTTTTTTTATTTACAAAGGAGGTTCCAAAATGATTTTTAGGAGACATCGGGGATTGGTGTGGAATTACGTGGTCACATATAGACTGGGTCACAAAGACCCAGTTCAATAACATTGTGTGACTCAGACTCCGTGGTAAAAAATGGCTTTAGGCGTTGACCATTCACTTTGAAAGTGTTGCCATCTTTGGGATCGAAAATTTCAATGGCACCATGAGGAGAGACGTTCTGGACAATGTAGGGGCCTGACCACCTGGTTTTTAGTTTACCAGGAAAAAAGTGGAGTCTAGTGTTGTACAACAGAACTTTTTGTCCCAAGACAAAATTTTTCCTATGAATTGACTTATCATGGAAAATCTTAGATCTGTGTTTAGATATCTGAGCGTTATCGTATGCATCATTTCGTAGTTCGTCTAACTCGGATATCTGCAGCTTTCTCAAATCACCGGCTTTGTCTAAGTCCAAATTCAGTTGTTTTAGTGCCCACATAGCACGGTGCTCCAACTCCACAGGCAGAGATGGCAGGGTTTTCCAAATACAGCTCGATATGGAGATATACCGAGGACAGTCTTGTAGGCGGTCCATATGCCCACAAGGCATCAATCAGTTTAATGGACCAATCCTTACGATTTTGTCCAATAGTTTTCTCCAATATCAGTTTAATTTGTCTGTTGGTGACCTCCACTTGCCCGTTGGTCTGAGGATGATAGGCCATGGATAACTTATGAGAGATGGAGTACTTCCGCATTAGGGCTTCAAAAGCCCGGTTGCAGAAATGACTCTCGTTATCACTAATTATCGCACGTGGGGCTCCAAAGCGGGAAATGATGTTTTCCCGTAAGAACTTGATGACAACTTGGTTATCATTTGTCCTCGTAGGAATAGCTTCAGCCCACTTAGAAACGTAGTCTACGGCCACCAAAATGTATTGGTTGCCATAAGAGAGAGGAAAGGGTCCCATGAAATCGATGCCCCACAAATCAAAAATTTCTGCCTCAAGGATCGGTGTAAGGGGCATCATGTCTTCATGTGTGATCCGACCCGTCATTTGACATCTGGCACAGAGCTTGCAGAAAGTATAAGCGTCCTTAAAGAGAGTGGGCCAAATAGAACCCACTCTGAAGGACTTTCTCAGCAGTCTTACGTGGATCAAAGTGTCCACCACAAGCAAGCTCATGACAAAATGTCAATACGCTATGATGTTCGTCCTCAGAAAGACACCTTCTAATTATCTGGTCAGGGCAATATTTGAATAAATACGGTTCATCCCAAAAGAAAAACCGTACTTGTTTCATAAAGCGATACTTGTCCTGACCTGACCAATGTGAAGGTGTTTGCCTGGTTGCAAGGTAGTTTGCTATATCAGCATACTAGGGATCTTTACACATCGTAAAGATGTGTTCATCAGGAAAGTCTTCATTGATAGGTAAAGTCTCAATTGGTGCATTAGGAATTCTCGAAAGGTGATCTGCCACCACATTTTCAACGCCCTTTTTGTCTTTAATTTCCAAATCAAATTCTTGCAAAAGAAGTATCCATCGAATCAGTCTGGCCTTTGCATCCTTCTTTTGCATTAAAGTATCTAAGGGCGAAGTGGTCAGTGAAGATTGTTGTCTTGGATCCTAGTAGGTATTGGCAAAATTTTTCCAACGCAAACACAGCTGCTAAAAATTCCTTTTTAGTTGTCGTGTAATTTAGTTAGGCCTCGTTAAGCGTCCTACTAGCATAGTAAATCACGTGTTGCCTGTTATCAGTACATTGTCCGAGAACAGCGCCTATGGCATAATCGGAGGCATCACACATGATTTCAAATGGCCTAGTCCAATCAGGCGCAGAGATTATTGGTGCTGAAACAAGTCTGTGTTTTAGCTCATCCCAAGCTTGTAGACATTCTTTATCAAAATTGAAGGGTACATCTTTTCCTAAGAGATTCGTCAAAGGTCTAGCAATTTTGCTAAACCCCTGAATAAATCTTCTATAGAAGCTAGCGTGCCTTAAAAATGATCTAATGTCTTTTAAGCATTTCGGCTCAGGGAGCTTTGTTATAACGTCCACTTTCGATCTATCAACCTCGATTCCTTTGTGTGAAACTTCATGCCCTAGGACAATTCCTTGCTTGACCATAAAGTGACACTTCTCCTAATTGAGTGTCAAGTTTTTCTCCATACATCGTTGTAAAACTAACTTAAGATGGTGCAAGCATTGTTCAAAGGAATCACCATAAATGGAAAAATCATCCATGAAAATCTCCAAAAATTTCTCCACCACGTCGGAAAAAAGACTAAGCATGCAACGTTGAAACGTTGCAGGAGCGTTGCATAGGCCGAAGGGCATTCTTCGGTATGCAAATGTTCCAAAGGGACAGGTGAAGGTAGTCTTGTCTTGATCTTCGGGAGTGATAGGGATTTGATTGTATCCTGAATATCCATTCAGGAAGCAGTAATACTCATGTCCAGCTAGTCTCTCGAGCATTTGATCGATGAACGGATGGGGAAAGTGGTCTTTACACGTGGCAGCATTTAATTTTCAGTAATCAATACAGACTCGAATCTTCGTTGGAAGACGAGTTTGTACTAATTCTTTCTTATCGTTTTCTACCACGGTAACCCCGGCTTTCTTTGGCACAGCGTGGACTGGACTAACCCACTGGCTATCAGATATGGGATAGATTATCCCATTGTCTAGTAGCTTCAAAATTTCAGCTCTAACAGCCTCTTGCATGATCGGGTTGAGTCTACGTTGTGGGTCACGTTTAGGTTTTGCATCTTCCATCAAATGAATCTGGTGTTGCACAATGGATGGACTGATTCCCTTTATATCAGCCATGGTCCAACCAATGGCTTCTCGATTTTCCCTTAATACTACAAGAAGATCCTCTTCCTGTTGTTCCGTCAGATGGGACGCAATTATTACGGAAAATGCTTCCTTTTCACCCAAGTACTGATACTTGAGATGATTAGGAAGAACCTTAAGCTCAGAAGAGGGGACTTGATCTGTCAATGGTTGTTCCTTGTGTAAGGGAAGGATAGGGGCTGCATCTGTTGCCCACTCCACTGTGGATTCAATTATTTGATCAAGGTTGAAGTCATCAGACTCCAACTCAAATTCTCTGTCAGATTTGTATTCAATCTCCATTTCATGTTCACTTGCTAATCCTTCGATCAAGTTCACTTCAAATGACTCATTTTCCAAATCTCGAGGTTGTTTTCCCAGGTGGATAACATTTACCTCTTTTGTCATATCTCCAAAGGTTAGACGCATTGATCCATTCCTACAGTTTATGATTGCGTTCGCAGTGGCTAGGAAAGGTCGTCCTAGAATGACAGGTGTCTGAGCTTTGGGATTATGTACGGGTTGCATTTCTATAACAATGAAATCCACGGGGTAAATGAATTCCCCAACCCGAATGAGAACATCTGTAATCTCCCCCTTTGGAATTTTTACAGATCGATCAGCCAGTTGTATAGTAACCCTGGTCGGACGGAGGTCGCCTAACCCAAGTTGCTGATATACGGAGAAAGGAAGAAGATTAATGCTGGCTCCTAGATCCAGTAATGCCCTATTTATCGTGGTCTGTCCTATAATACAAGAAATAGTTGGACTCCCTGGGTCTTTATATTTCACGGGGATTGGCCCAGTTAGCAACTCACTTATATTAGAAGTAAGGAAGAGCTTCTTTGGGACATTAGTTTTCCTTTTCTTAGTGCACATATCTTTCAAGAATTTGGCATAGGAGGGAACTTGTTGTATGGCAACAAGAAGGGGTACATTGATCTGGACCTGATTGAACATTTCTCTAATTTTCTCCATTTGAGCATTAGTCTTTTGGTTTTCTAGCCTATTGGGAAATGGTACAATAGGCTTGTATGGTTGCTCATCTGCTTTTATTCGATTTGGAGGTTGAAGGTTGTGAACTTGAAGATGGATCATTTTTAGTTGATGGTACTGGAACAGGAGATGTTGACACTGATTTATTGGAACAGGATGACTGGAAACCTGATTGTCTATCTGCTTTTCAGATCTCAAAATATGAACAGTGTTACACTGACTGGGACCTATGTCTTCGGCTTCATGAATAGGGAAGGGGTTCTTAGGATTGGGCACTGGTTGGCTAGGCAATGTTCCTTTTTGTCTTTCATTCAATGAGCTAGCCAATTGACCTATCTGAACTTCTAACCTATTGATGGCCTGGTTGTGGGTGTTCATCATTGAGGCCTGGGTTTTAGATAAGGTTTCAATCATTCTTTCCAAATCTGACATTTTTTATCAGGATGATTTTGTGTTTGTTGTTGCTGATATGCGGGCTGGAAGTTGTGTTGGAAGCTTGTTTGAAAATTTGGTGGGCTCTGTTGGAACTCGGTTGATGAGATTGAGCAGGGTATTGGTGAGAAAATGATGGTCTTGGTTGCTCATGACCAGACTGACTCCAAGAAAAGTTTGGATGGTTCCTCCATCCCGGATTGTATGTTTTGGAGTATGGATTGTAATTAGATCTGGTGTATGCTGCATTCATATTCTCAGGGTACATTTGGGCTTGGTAGACGGGACACTCCTCAAACAGGTGGTTAAGAGCATGGCAGTAGGTACAACCCGGGTTGATCACAGGTGGTGGGTTGACCTGATTCACAGAATGTGGTTCCCTTGCCTCAAGCAGTTCTAGCCGTTTCATCAATTGAGTTATCTTTGCCTCGGCAGCTATAGAGGATTCAATCGAATGCATACCAGCTCTAGAAGTGGTGGGATTGGTTTTCTCAGGGCAGGATTCCCACTGAATGGTTTTTTCTGCTAAAGCTTCAAAAAGATCCCAACCCTGGTTCTCATCTTTCTTTAAAAAGTCCCCTTGACACATAGTCTCAATGAGGGTCTTAGTTTGATAATCTAGTCCGTCATAGAGAATTTGGCACTGTCACCACTTCTCTATGCCGTGATGAGGACATTGGGCTAGTAAATCTTTAAACCGTTCAAAATACTTCCAAAATGGTTCACTTGATTCCTATTTGAACTGCATTATATTTTTTCTGATGAGGGTCGTTTTGTGAATGGGATAGAATTTCTTAAGAAAGACTTTGACAAATTCATCCCATGTCGAGATAGAACTGGCAGGCAGATTGTATAGCCACTTCTTGGCTATGTCCTTAAGTGCGAAGGGAATGAACCTTAATCTAACAGCATCTTCCCCTAGTTGGGGAATTCTCATCATCAAGCACACTTCTTCAAACTCACGAATGAAGAAATATGCGTCCTCGGATTCTAGGCCATGAAATCTTGGGAGTGTATTTATGAATTGTGGTTTTAGCTTAAAATTGTTCCCAGTTGCTTCGGGTAAAAGAATGCATGACGGAAGTGAAGTACGAATGGGATAGAACTTGTCTTGGAGAGAAGTGTTATTGGCCATGACTGAACTTATGTCAGGAGGTGGTGTTTGTGCAAGTGTAGAAGTCCTAACAAGTCTTGCTGAAATTGGGCCCGATACCACTCTTGCATGCACAATCACAGACAACGTTCACCAAGCAATCAAGCGAAAAAGAAAGCAACAAACAAGAAAAAGGAAAAACAATCACAAGCTATCTAGGATATCTGGACCTAGACGACTCCTAACTGTTCGATGAGCCGAAGAAGGTTATTGCTCGAGTCAGACCACAGCTAATCAGCCAGGTGGGGGCAAGATTGGTGGGAGGTATCCCCGCAGAAGCGACGGGCCTAATTAAGCCAAACCATCAGCCTTCGGGGTTTCGCCCCTCAATCCCTAACCTTAGTCACTGATTTGACTGGAGTGTGAATCAAAAACAATTTTCAACCTCAGCTGATCTCGTAACGAGTCCGGATGTCCCTGGGGGCCAACGTCTATCAAATTTATTAAAAAGCTTGGGATTGTGAGTGCTTGGAATCTGATTTTTGGGCCAAGGAAGGGTGATTAAATCCCCACCTTATCTTGTTATTGGGTGTTGCCCTTAAAATCAAGTTTGTGCAAGTGTACAAGATAAACAAGATTCACTCGAAGCGATATAAATCAACTAAGAGATGAGTCCTATTCTGAATACAATGCGTACATACCTTACTCCAGCACTCTTCAACAGTAAAGTAAATGAATTGAAAAGACACGTGCCTAAAATGCAAACGTCTAATCAATTTTTAAACTTTTCAAAAAGTGTTTTACTGTTGGTTTATTAGCAGGCTCCTGGTGATGGCATACAAGAAATAAAGTTTGCAGAAAACTCTAATTTTGCAAAGAAATCAGCCCAGCAAAAAGCCAGTCAGTAGTGAACTCCTTTTTGTCGCGTATCCGCGACCAGAGCCGAGGAAACGAGGCAATCCAGAGGGTGCTTGGTCTTTGCTTTCTAGAACAGAGGCCCAAGACCACTTATATATTACTGCAATCTTCTTTCCTGCTTTTCCTGACCTGTAACCTGCAACAGAGAAGAAAAACTCGTTTTAGTTCCAAAAATTCAATAATAACCGTTACCCTCCGCGGCAACGGCGCCAAAAATTTGTTCGGATGGATTAGTTGTATTAAAAAGAGGTTTAGAGTAAACCGTTGGTTGCCGTGTAATGATGATCAAGAACTTCGAATGTTTATGCAGGTTTACTTTGCTCCTTCCTAATCACCGTTCGTAGCATAAGGTAGGACGGGTCGTATCCGCAGGGAGGGTTAGCGATAGAAGCATTCAAGGTTTGTATTGAAATCTTTGTGAAGAAAAACAAAGATTCTTCTTTATTTTAAGAGATGGAAAATAAAACGATGTGGAAGGTGAGTGGAAAATCTTTGGGTGTTTTGTTAAAAGAAGAAATGAGAATAAAGATGGAAGGAAAACAGAGAGATTTGAAAAAGAAGAAGTTTCCAAAAGAGAGATTTTTAAGAATAATATAAAGAGAAACCATGACTAACTAACATTATAATTTACTAACTTACTACTCACGTTGGGTGATGCATGCCTCATATTGATTCATCGGCAATGATATGTCTTACTTTTACCAAGTCCTTGTGTTGTCCCATGTCGAAGGTGTTTCTCATCTAGGCTAGTTGCCTCCTTGAATCATTGGCTCCCTAAATAGATTTTCATTAGTGGAACAAGGATAGTCACTTTTAACGATGCTAAGAAACATACAAGATTCATTAGTCCATCAAAGCTATAATAAAGCGAGCATGAAATAAGAACTTGTAATGTAGTCATTGGCATAATGAAGTGCTCCATCTTCATGTTCCATCACGGCACTTGTTCTAAAGACAAGGCTCTAAGTGAGGCTCACATGAGTCATATGGAGGGAAAACTTAGCATTTGCAAAGAATAAAAAGCAACTCATCTTCATTGGGAGTGATATAGACTTGTAATTTGCAAGACTTGAAAGAAGAAAGTATCCCAAGAATCATATAAGTCAGCAATCACCCAAGAGTTAGTAGTTAGTAAAATTAAAAGTTAGTTAGTCATGTTAATGAATTAGCTAGACATAGAAATAAAGAACAAAAAACAATTCATTGTAGAAGTGAAATAAAAGAAAGTAAAAGCTTAAAAGAAAAACAATGCACTAAAACAAGAGAAGATGAAGATTGAAAGCTCGATCCTTGTATTGCGCTGTCACCGTCTCCAATTACAAAGATTGCTCACTCTCACCCTCTCTTTTCTGGATTCTAGAAGGAGAAAAAAGAAAATTACATAAGAGACTAAAAAGAAAACCTAGAGAAACCCTAACAATTTTCCTATAAAAACAATGCTCTTTTCTCCTCCTTGATTACAGAGGCCCTAGGGGTCTATTTATAGTCTTCATGAGCGGAGACCATCCCACTTCAGTCTCCGGATCAAACGCTGAGGTAACGGCCTAAAGATTACCGCGGTTCCGCGGCATAAGTCGTGTTTCCGCGGCCGTTTCTTGGCCGCTGCGCTAGCGGATTTTTATGCCTTTCTGTTGCATCTCGTATCCCCAGTTGGATCTTGTAGAAACTGAGAATACGTTTTGGATCTTTTCAGACTTGGGCTTTTCTCTTGTGGGCTTCTTAAATGTTTCTTTAATTCCACAAAAATCACAATTGTTGGGCCTCTTTCTCCATTAGACATTGGACCTGAAAAAAGAAAGAAAAAAGCAGTAAAAATCAACTATTTATTCAGATAAAGCATAGCATGGTGGTAGAAAATGATGCATAAATGACTCCAATCACGAGGTTACCGGGACGTCTGGGCTTAAAGTGCGAGTAAAAAATCCAACAGCATCTCGCCTAGACGAATCTAGTGATAAAGCGCTAAGCACTAAGCATACCTACCAGGTGGAGCTGAAAGACCTGACAGTCTGAACGTACTTCTCTTTCAAGATAGCGGACGAAAGCCCGGAGGCTAAAGTACGCTCGGGGTCTAAGCGCACTCTCGGTAGCTACCACGAAACCCGTAAGGGTACATGCATACAACCAATTGGATAGCCAGACAGGAGTAGGCAGAAACCCAGAGTTGGTACAAGAGTACCTGCGATGTTAGTGCCACGCAGCATGTTATATCGTGATAATAGCTAATCTACCGTAGAGTAGTGAAGCTTGAAGGCTGAGTAGAGAGCCCGAAAGCTGAAGGGCCCGGAGGCCAAGTATGAAGCCCAGAGGCTGAAAGGCCCGGAGGCCAAGTATGAAACCCGAAGACAAACGACCACGAAGGGTCGGCCACACATGGTATAAGGTACATCACAGGCATGATATATGTACAAGAATTAAACTACCCTAATACAAGCAGTCGTCACAGGTATATACATGTCCTGTCATTGGCACTGGGCCACATACAAATAAAGGGACACGGCCCAATACAAAATACATTTAAATACGAAATAAATACACGACGACCCGACGAAGCCGGGAAAACCAAACGAGGCGAGCACACTCGCCTAAATCTTCAGAAAACCCGAAAACTGTGAAATCCCCGGAACTTGTCACGCGTCAAAATATAATTAAATATATATTTTTTAGAGAGAGAAAAAGAAGAAGAGATAGAGAAGAGAGAGAAAGTCTAGAGAGAAAAACTTAGAGAGAAAGAGAGATTTTTAGAGAGAGAAAATCTAGAGAGAAAGGGCAGATCTAGAGAGAGAAAATATAGAGAGAGAAATGAGGAGTTAGAGAAAGAAAGAGAGAGAAACTGAGGAGATAGAAAGAGAAATAGTGGAGAGAGTGAGAGAAATTATAGAGAGAGGAGAGAGAGTAGAGAGAGGAAGAGAGAGAGTAGAGAAAGAGTGAGAGAGAGAAAATGGGGCTGTTGTCCCCCTCTCAGCCGTCCACGGCCAGGCCAGGAGGCCTGGCCGTGGCCCTGCCAGGGCCGGCACTGGCGGCCCTCCGGTGGCCGCGGCCAGGGTTGGCCGCGCCGGCTACCCAAAGAGAAGAGAGAGAAAAGGGGAAAGAGAGAAAAGAGAGAGGGGAGCTGTTGCCCCCTGCTCACACACAGTACCCCCCCTCTGGGGGCGCAATGCCTGGCCGCCAGCCAGGCCATGCCCGGTGGCGGTGCCAGGGCAGCGTCGGCCACCAGCGGGCAGGGTTTGCCCCCCTGCTCACGCACAGCACCCCCCTCTAGGGGCGCAATGCCTGGCCGCCAGCCAGGCCATGCCCGGTGGCGGTGCCAGAGCGGCGTCGGCCACCGGCAGGCAGGGTGGCGCCGACCACCCCAAAGAGAAAGGAAGAGGAGAGGGAAAAGGGGAAAAGAAAAAGAAAGAGAAAAAGAAAAGGAAAAGAAAAGGAAAGAAGAAGAAAAAGAAAAAGAAAAGAAAAAGAAAGGAAAGGAGAAGAGGGGCTCGTCAGAGTTGGGAGGGGCGTCGGTGGTGGTGGTCGTGGCCGGATCTTAGGGAAGGAAGAGAGAGAGGCAGGAGAAATTGAAGGGTGGAGAAGAAAGAGGAGTAGATGGAGAGAGAGAATATAGAGAGAGATTAGAGGTTGATGGAGAGAGGGAGAGAATTTAGGGGAAGAAGGAGGAGGAGGTCGTTGGCGCCAGGGGAGAAGAAGAAAGAAGGGAAGAAAGGGAAAGAGAAAGGAAAAGGAAAAGGAAAAGGAAAAGGAAAATAAAAATAAAAAGGGGAAGATATTTTGGAGGGTTGTGTAATGGAGGAATTTTTGGGGAAAAGAAAAAAGAAAATACAGGAAAATGGAGTGGATGGGAAATATGGGGAAGGAAAGAAAAGAAAGAAAAGAAAAATATGTAGATGATATTCCGGATCTGGGAAAATCCCAAAAATACCGAAAATGCTAGAAAATTGGATTGATCCGGAAAGGTCTCGAAAAATTATTAACAATAGTAAATATTATTTTAAGGTACATGGTGAAATCAGTTTTTAGAAATAAAATCACGTTTTCAAATTAAAAATCCTGAAGTCAACCGTCGATACCGGGTCGGCCGGATTTTGATAAATTCTAAAAATTCCGAGAAAATACCTGAAAGAAGAAAATATGATTCTAATAAGTAATGCAAAAATGGAATCTATAAATTTAATTCCGATTGCAAATTGAAAATCCTAGAATCAGCCAGCGATATCGGCCGACACCAAATCCGGTGGAATTTCGAAAAATTCAGAAAATTCTCAAAACAAATAGTTAGATAGGAAATAAGATTTTTAAAAATAATGTGAAAAGCCATTTCTAGAAATTCAACTCTGAATTTAAATTAAAAATCTGAGAATCGGTTCGGGGTACTGGTCGACACCGGTTTTGAAGATTTTCAATTTAATTTAGAAAAATTTCAGAAAATCATAGAAAATCTAAAATATTAGAAAATGATGTTTGAAACTGAAATCGGTCAAATCTGAATAACAGAAAGACCAAATCGAGTAATACCCTGAGATCGGGTCATAGGTTCAGATTAGGGCCGACTCTGAGTTCACGAATCCGGATCCAAAGCAAAACGATGATATAAATAATTCATAATACAAAATAAATACAGGAAGTAAATCAAAAAATATGATCAAAAATTTGAATATGCAACTAAGTACGTATTCCGGGAGCGGGGTGTTACATTCCATCCACCTTACAAAAATTGCGTCCTCGCAATTTCGATAAGGGGTAAAATGAACACAAAGAGGACAGGGACAAAAATTATAACAATCAAGATATGAACCACTACAGGTAGGGCTCTCAAGTTGACTGAACAATAATCAGAATATAGACATCTTCTACACTTCCTGCTGTATAAATCTTCAAACGATGTCGAATAATATGAACTTGATAACACAGCTTCGCAATAGAATTCCCACTGCACTGAATACTTAGTAGCTCTCCGAGAATAAGCCAGAATACCAAAGATAAAGGAAATCCTGATAATACTAAGCATAATAAAGAAGACTGATATTAGATACTCTGAATATCGAGCGTCGATCACTCTGAAAGATATAGCCAAGAATAGAGAATAACTGAATTCCGATTACTGACTTCTGAAAGATAACCCGATTGCAGATCTATTCTGAGAATACCCGAACTTCATAGAGTTGGTCGAAAGGTCATATAATAGCTTCATTCAGAACCAGCCGCTACCTCTCTAGTCTGCCATATCTTAAGTTGGTATAAAGGCTACGAAAAACCAAAACAGTAGAAAGATGGAAGGGATTAGGATTCAAAGGAAGGATGATCAAGAAAGAATAGATAACTCTGCACTTGTAGTTGGATTGTATAACCAGGACTCATGCAATTACAGTTCCGAATTTCTTTACCATTAATTTGCCATCTGGACGTACTGAGGATGTAAGAGCCTAGGCTCTGATACCATCCTGTAACGCCCCAATCCGGCGGGTACGGAGACGTTACTGTGACGTATATACGCAGGTCAAAAATACCCTCACGTATATGCAATAAGCATCAGTATAGGCAAGAATCAGATTACGGAAGCACGTGGTGCATTATACATTCCAACATTTGAGAACAATTTACAAAGTTATCACCAGATGTGACAAATATTACAAGAATATTACATCACCGATAGGCGCAATGCGAGAATACAAAGGGGTATACAAGTATGAACAGTACAAATAGCACTCACGAGTTTACAGAGGGAAAACTCGAGAGACGCACAGAGGGGCCTAGAAGGATAGGGCTCTGGACGGTCTGCTGGGGATCCACACTTCAGCTGCGTCTCACAGGTCAGCAACTGAGAGAATTCACATGCTCCAAACTCCAGGACCTGGACATGAGGATCTAGAGGAGTCAGACTCCCCGGCGAGTGGTGTGGCGAATGCCAGATGGCGTGCCAAGATAAGTACACGTGTATCGATAAAACTGAATCATAATCATGCATTGAAAACCGTGTCGTGAGCATAAGCATGCAGGAGCAAGTAGATATATAACAAGTGATATCAAGCAGGGAATACTCATGGTATAATAAGTCGAGAGCAGGAGACTGGTGGAATAGAACATGAGTGGTAAAGAAGGATGTAAGCAGTTATAATATAACAAGGGTCATAAATCGGAAACCTAATATAAAACCTGATGAAAGCATACTCGGCAAAGCATAAAACAAATACATAGTTGGCATCTTTTATTATTAATATTACTCGTCTTACCCAGATGTCTAGATATGTGAACTAGCGTCCCAGCACACATATATCCACATCTGAGTAAAACAAGGTTGTTATTGGAAACCAGCGGGGGTATCAACGAACAATGTTTACAGTGGGTCCCGTGCATACCCGGGACCACGGCCCAGGATGTTCCATTGCTGGAGAACGGAACCTACCGCAAGGTGATTAGTAGGGTCTTATAGAATGCCCTTATAAAGATGGTACCCGGAAGGAGGGAGCCAGCGCTCCCCTCGGTCTCCTGGAGGCCCTCAGGTCAGACCGGATGTTTTAGTTGCACAACATACCTAGTACCACTATAAACACGAACATGTATTGATATCCGCAAGTTTCTCCCGACCTGCTATAAGTTGTCTCATTTTATAGTTTATTAGATAATTATCAGATTCCGTGAATGAGCAGGAACAAGCCAGAATATCTGGAAGACAGTTGTATCAGGAGTATAGTTTGTACTGAAATATATCAAGTTGTAATCAAGATGTCAGGTCATCATTCCCGTTATCGTGATAATTATAAGAGTCAAGCATATCATGCCGGGTATCAAGTGATAGCATGACAAGAGGGTGATATTAGGCAGGTGACAAGTCATGTCATAACAGGGAGCAATTGTCAAGTGGTAGCATGTCGGATGTCAGGTGATACAGATAGGTGTTAGATATTAGCATGCAAATGACAGGTATTAAGTAATAACATGTCAAGTGTTAACATATCAAGTATGTACATGGCATGTGATAGAATAATAGCTGAGCACAATCAAGCAGAGCTGAACAAGCTGGAGGCATGGACAGCAAACAGTGTTTAACACTAGAGCGCCTGGCGAGGTTACCGGGATGTCTCGGCTTAAGGTGCGAGTAGAAAATCTGACAGCATCTCGCCTAGACGAATCTAGTGATAAAGCGCTGAGCGAGCATGCCTACCAGGCGGAGCTGAAAGACCTGACGGTCTGAACGCACTTCTCTTTCGAGATAGCGGGCGAGAGCCCGGAGGCTAAAGTACGCTCGGGTCTAAGAACACTCTCGGTAGCTACCACGAAACCCGTAAGGGTATAGGCATACAACAATTGGGATAGCCAGACAGGAGTGGGCAGAAACCCAGAGTTGGTACAAGAGTACCTGCGATGTTAGTACCACGCAAGCATGTTATATCGTGATAATAGCTAATCTACGGTAGAGTAGTGAAGCCTGAAGACTGAGTAGAGAGCCTGAAAGCTGAAGGGCCCGGAGGCCAAGTATGAAGCCCGGAGGCTGAAGGGCCCGGAGGCCAAGTATGAAACCCGAAGACAAACGACCATGAAGGGTCGGCCACACATGGCATAAGGTACATCACAGGCATGATATATGTACAAGAATTAAACTACCCTAATACAAGCAATCGTCACAGGCATATACATGTCCAGTCATTGGCACTCGGCCACATATAAATACAGGGACACAGCCCAATACAAAATACATTTAAATACGAAATAAATACATGTTAACCCGACGAAGCGGGGAAAACCAAATGGAGGCGAGGACACTCGCCTAAATCTTCGAAAAAGCCGAAAACTCTGAAATCCCCGGAACTTGCGCACGTGTCAAAATATAATTAAATATATGTATATACATTTTTAGAGAGAGAAAGAGATAGAGAAGAGAGAGAAAGTCTAGAGAGAGAAAAACCTAGATGAGAAAGAGAGATTTTTAGAGAGAGAAAAATCTAGAGAGAGAAAGGGAGAACTAGAGAGAAAGGAGGAGTTAGAGAGAGAAACTGAGGAGAAAGAAAGAGAAGTAGTAGAGAGAGTGAGAGAATTATAGAGAGAGGAGAGAGTAGAGAGAGCAAGAGAGAGTAGAGAGAGTGAGAGAGTGAGAGAAAAAAGGGGTTGTTGCCCCCTCTCAGCCGTCCACGGCCAGGCTAGGAGGCCTGGTCGTGGCCCTGCCAGGGCCGGCACTGGCGGCCCTCCGGTGGCCGCCGGTCAGGGGTGGCCGCGCCGGCCACCCCAAAGAGAAGAGAGAGAAAAGGGGGAGAGAAAAAAGAGAGAGGGGAGCTGTTGCCCCTGCTCACACACAGCGCCCCCCTTTGGGGGCGCAAGGCCTGGCCGCCAACCAGGCCACGCCCGATGGTAGCGCCAGGGCGGCGCCGGCCACCGACGGGTAGGGGTGGCGCCGGTCACCCCAAAGAGAAAGGGAGAGGAGAGGGAAAAAGGGGAAAAGAAAAAGAAAAGGAAAAGGAAAAGAAAAGGAAAGAATAAGAAAAAGAAGAAGAAAAAGAAAAAGAAAGGAAAGGAGAAGAGGGGCTCGCCAGAGTTGGGAGGGGGCGTCGGTGGTGGTGGTCATGGCCGGAACTTAGGAAAGGAAGAGAGAAAGAGAGAGGTGGGAGAAATTGAAGGGTGTAGAAGAAAGAGGAGGAGATGGAGAGAGAGAATTTAGAGAGAGATTAGAGGTTGAAGGGAGAGAGAGAGAGAGAGAGAATTTAGGGGAAGGAGGAGGAGGAGGAGGAGGAGGAGGAGGTCATTGGTTCCAGGGGAGAAAAAGAAAGAAGGGAAGAAAGAGAAAGAGAAAGAAAAATGAAAAGGAAAAGAAAAGGAAAGAAAATGAAAAGAAAATGGGGAAGATATTTTGGAGGGTTGTGTGGTGGAGGAATTTTTGGGGAAAAGAAAAAAGAAAATAGAGTAAAATGGAGTGGATGGGAAAATTGGGGAAGGAAAGAAAAGAAAGAAAAGAAAAATGTGGAGATGATATTCCGGATCTGGGAAAATCTCAAAAATACCGAAAATGCTGGAAACTTGGACTGATCCGGAAAGATCTCAAAAAATTCTTAAAAATAATAAATATTATTTTAAGATACATGGTGAAATCAGTTTTCAGAATATGATCACATTTTCAAATTAAAAATCCTGAAGTCAACCGTCGATACCGGTCTATACCGGGTCGGCCGGATTTTGATAAATTCTGAAAATTCCCAAAAAATACCTGAAAGAAGAAAATATGATACTAAGAAGTAATGCGAAAATGGAATCTAGAAATTCAATTTCGATTGTAAATTGAAAATCCTAGAATCAGCCAGTGATATCGGCCGACACCAAATCCGCTGGAATTTCGATAAATTCATAAAATTCTCAGAAAAAATAGTTAGATAGAAAATATGATTTTAAAAAATAATGTGACAAGCTATTTCTAGAAATTCAGCTCCAATTGTAAATTAAAAATCCGAGAATCGTTCAGCGGTACTAGTCGATACCGGTTTTGAAGATCTTCAATTTAATTCAGGAAAATTCCAGAAAATCATAGAAAATCTAAAATATTCGAAAATGATGTTTGAAACTGAAATCGGTCAAATCTGAATAACAAAAAGACCAAATCGAGCAATACCCTGAGATCAGGTCCCAGGTTCAGACTAGGGTTGACTCCGAGTTCACGAATCCGGATCTAAAGCAAAAGGATCATATAAATAATTCATAATACAAAATAAATACAGGAAGTAAATCAAAAAATCTGAATAGGCAACTAAGTACGTATTCTGGGAGCGGGGTGTTACATTCCATCCACCTTACAAAAATTGCGTCCTCGCAATTTCGATGAGGGATAAAATGAACACAAAGAGGACAGGGACGGGAATTATACCAAACAAGATATGAATCACTACAGGTAGGGCTCTCAAGTTGACTGAACAATAATCAGAATATAGACATCTTCTGTACTTCCTGTTGTATAAATCTTCAAAGGATGCCGAATAATATTAACTTGATAACACAGCTTCGCAATAAAATTCCCACTGCACTGCATACTTAGTAGCTTTCCGAGAATAAGCTAGAATACCAAAGATAAAGGAAATCCTGATAATACTAAGCATAATAAAGAATATCTAATAATTAGGAATTATGAATACCGGCGTCGATCACTCTGAAAGATATAACCAAGAACAGAGAATAATTGAATTCCGATTAGTGACTTCTGAAAGATAACCCGATTGCAGATCTATTCTGAGAATACTCGAACTTCATGGAGTTGGTCGAAAGGTCATATAATAGCTTCATTCTGAACCAGCCGCTACCTCTCTAGTCCATCTATATCTTAAGTTGGTATAAAGGTTATAAAAAACCAAAATAGTAGAAAGATGGAAGGGAGTAGGATTCAAAGGAAGGATGATCAAGAAAGAATAGATAACTCTGCACTTGTAGTTGGATTATATAACCAGGACTCATGCAATTCCAGTTGCAAATTTCTTTACCATTAATTTGCCATCTGGACGTACTGAGGATATAAGAGCGTAGGCTCTGATACCATCCTGTAACGCCTTGATCCCGCGGGAACGGAGACGTTACAGTGACGTATATACGCTGGTCAAAAATACCCTCATGTATATACGCTAAGCATCAGTACAGGCAAGAATCAGAGTACGGATGCACGTGGTGCATTATACATTCCAATATATGAGTACAATTTACAAAGTTATCACCAGATGTGACAAATATTACAAGAATATTACATCACTGATAGGCCCAATGCGAGAATACAAAGAGGTATACAAGTATGAATAGTACAAATAGCGCTCACGAGTTTACAGAGGGAAAACTCGAGAGTAGCGCAGAGGGGCCTAGAAGGATAGGGCTCTGGACGGTCTGTTGGAGATCCACGCTTCAGCTGGGTCTCTCAGGTCAGGAACTGGGAGAATCTGCATGCTCCAAGCTTCAGGACCTGGATGTGAGGATCCAGAGGAGTCAGAACTCCCCGACGAGTGGTGAGGCGAATGCCAGATGGCGTGCCAAGATAAGTACACGTGTATTGATAAAATTGAATTATAATCATGCATTGAAAATTGTGTCGTGAGCATAAGCATGTAGGAGCAAGTAGATATATAACAAGTGATATCAAGCAGGGAATACTCATGGCATAATAAGTCGAGAGCAGGAGACTGGTGGAATAGAACATGAGTGGTAAAGAATGGAATAGAACATGAGTGATAAAGAAGGATGTAAGCAGTTATAATATAACAAGGGTCATAAACCGGAAGCCCACTATAAAACCTGATGAAAGCATACTCGGCAAAGCATACAACAAATACATAGTTGGCATCTTTTATTATTATTATTACTCATCTTACCTAGATGTCTAGATATGTGAACTAGCATCCCAGCACACATATATCTACATTTGAGTAAAATAAGGTTGTTATTAGAAACCAGCGGGGGTATCAACGAACAATGTTTACAGTGGGTCCCGTGCATACCCGGGACCACGGCCCAAGATGTTCCGTTGCTGGAGAATGGAACCTACCGCAAGGCGATCAGGAGGGTCTTATAGAATGCCCTTATCAAGATGGTACCAGGAAGGATGGAGCCAGCACTCCCCTCGGTCACCTGGAGGCCCTCAGGTCAGACCAGAAGTTTTAGTTGCACAACATACCTAGTACCACTGTAAACACGAACATGTATTGATATCCGCAAGTTTCCCCTAACCCGCTGTAAGTTGTCTCATTTTATAGTTTATTATGTAATTATCAGATTTCGTGAATGAGCAGGAACAAGCCAGGAATATCAGGAATACAGTTGTATCAGAGTACAGTTTGTACTGAAATATATCAAGTTGTAATCAAAATGTCAAGTCATCATTCCCGTTATCGTGATAATTATAAGAGTCAAGTATATCATGCTGGGTGTCAAGTGATAGCATGGCAAAAGGGTGATATTAGGCAGGTGACAGGTCATGTCATAACAGGGAGCAATTGTCAAGTGGTAGCATGTCGGATGTCAGGTGATAACACATCAGTTGTCAGGTGATACAAACAGGTGTTTGATATTAGCATGCAAATGACAGGTATTAAGTAATAACATGTCAAGTGTTAACATATCAAGTATGTACATGGCATGTGATAGAATAATAGCTGAGCACAATCAAGCAGAGCTGAACAAGCTGGAGGCATGGACAGCAAACAGTGTCTAACACTAGAGCGCCTGGCGAGGTACAGGGACGTCTCGGCTTAATGTGCGAGTAGAAAATCCAGCAGCATCTCGCCTAGACGAATCTAGTGATAAAGCGCTAAGCGCTAAGCATGTCTACTAGGCCTAGCTGAAAGACCAGACGGTCTGAACGCACTTCTCTTTCGAGATAGCGGGCAAGAGCCCGGAGGCTAAAGTACGCTCGGGGTCTAAGCGCACTCTCGGTAGCTACCACGAAGCCCGTAAGGGTATAGGCAGACAACCAATTGGATAGCCAGACAGGAGTGGGCAGAAACCCAGAGTTGGTACAAGAGTACCTGCGATGTTAGTAGCACGCAAGCATGTTATATCGTGATAATAGCTAATCTACGGTAGAGTAGTGAAGCTTGAAGGCTGAGTAGAGAGCCCAAAAGCTGAAGGGCCTAGAGGCCAAGTATGAAGCCCGGAGGCTGAAGGGCCCGGAGGCCAAGTATGAAACCTGAAGACAAACGACCACGAAGGGTCGGCTATACATGATATAATGTACATCACAGGCATGATATATGTACAAGAATTAAACTACCTTAATACATGCAGTCGTCACAGGCATATACATGTCTAGTCATTGGCACTCGGCCACATACAAATCAGGGACACATCCCAATACAAAATACATTTAAATACAAAATAAATACACGTCGACCCGACGAAGTGGGGAAAACCAAATGGAGGCGAGGACACTCGCCTAAATCTTCGAAAAAGTCAAAAACTCTGAAATCCCCGGAACTTGCGCACGCACCAAAATATAATTAAATATATATATATTATAAGAGAGAAAGGGAAGAAGAGATAGAGAAGAAAGAGAAAGTCTAGAAAGAAAAACCTAGAGTGAGAAAGAGAGATTTTTAGAGAGAAAAAATCTAGAGAGAGAAAGGGGGAGATCTAGAGAGAGAAAATGTAGAGAGAGAAAGGAGGAGTTAGAGAGAGAAAAAGAGAGAAACTGAGGAGAAAGAAAGAGAAATAGTAGAGAGTGAGCGAAATTTTAGAAAGAGGAGAGAGAGTAGAGAGAGGAAGAGAGAGAGTAGAGAGAGAGTGAGAGAGAAAAAAGGGGTTGTTGCCGCCGTGGCCCTGCCAGGGCCGGCGCCGGTGGCCCTCCTGTGGTCGCCGGCCAGGGGTGGCCGCACTGGCCACCCCAAAGAGAAGAGAGAGAGGAGAGAGAGGAGAGAGGGGGGTTGTTGCCCCAGCTCACGCACATCGCCCCCCTCTGGGGGCGCAAGGCCTGCCGCCGGCCAGGCTACGCCCGGTGGCGGCTCCAGGGGCGCCGACCACTGGCAGGCAGGGCTGGCGCCAGCCACCCCAAAGAGAAAGGGAGAGGAGAGGGGAAAAGAGGAAAAGAAAAAGATAAAGAAAAATAAAAGGAAAATAGAAGGAAAGAAGAAGAAAAAGAAAAAGAAAGGAAAGGAGAATAGGGGCTTACCGGAGTTGGGAGGGGGCGTCGGTGGTGGTGGTCGTTGTCGGATCTTAGGGAAGGAAGAGAGAGAGGTGGGAGAAATTGAAGGGTGAGAAGAAAGAGGAGGAGATGGAGAGAGAGAATTAAGAGAGAGATTAGAGGTTGAAGGGAGAAAGGGAGAGAATTTAAGGGGAGGAGGAGGAGGAGGAGGTCGTTGGCACCAGGGGAGAAGAAGAAAGAAGGGAAGAAAGAGAAAGAGAAAGAAAAAGGAAAAGAAAAAGGAAAAGAAAAAGAAAAAGAAAATAAAAAGAAAAAGGGGAAGATATTTTGGAGGGTTGTGTGGTGGAGGAATTTTTGGGGAAATGAAAAAAAAGAAATTGAGGAAAAGGGAGTGGATGGGAAAAATGGGGAAAGAAAGAAAAGAAAGAAAAGAAAAATATGTTGATGATATTCCGTATCTGGGAAAATCCCAAAAATACCGAAAATGCTGGAAAATTGGACTGATCCGGAAAGGTCTCGAAAAATTCTTAAAAATCGTAAATATTATTCTAAGGTACATGGTGGAAACAGTTTTCAGAAATAAAATCACGTTTTCAAATTAAATATCCTGAAGTCAACCGTCGATACCGGTCTATAGCGGGTCGGCCGGATTTTAATAAATTCTGAAAATTCTCAAAAATGCCTGAAAGAAGAAAATAAGATTCTAAGAAGTAATGTGAAAATAGAATCTCGAAATTCAATTCTAATTGCAAATTAAAAATCCTGGAATCATCCAACGATATCGACTAACACCAAATCCGCTGGAATTTCGATAAATTCAGAAAATTCTCAGAAAAAAATAGATAGATAGAAAATATGATTTTAAAAAATAATGTGAAAAGACATTTCTAGAAATTCAACTCCAATTGTAAATTAAAAATCTGAGAATCGGTCGGCGGTGCCGGTCGACACCGGTTTTGAAGATTTTCAATTTAATTCAGGAAAATTTTAGAAAATCATAAAAAATCTAAAATATTAGAAAATGATGTTTGAAACTGAAATCAGTCAAATCTAAATAACAAAAAGACCAAATCGAGCAATACCCTGAGATCGGGTCCCCGGTTCAGACTAGGGTTGACTCCGAGTTCACAAATCTGGATCCAAAGCAAAACAATCATATAAATAATTCATAATACAAAATAAATACAGGAAGTAAATCAAAAATATGATCAAAAAATCTGAACACGCAAGTAAGTATGTATTCTGGGAGCGGGGTGTTACAAGGTTCTTCAGAGCACCTACATATAAAGGGAAAACAGTCAAGATGAATGACTGTTAAGAGGCTCATGGCCTATAAATAGGCTCGCTAGTGGCCATTAATTAATGGAATAAAAATCAAAATCATTCTTAAAGTCCAATTAATAGCCTTAATTCACGGCGCGAATCTCAAATCCAGTCTGAGTAAGACACATGAATTTTTGCTCCAGGAAGTTCCAATGACACGCGTCCCCAACCGTCAACTCTAGCTTTGCCTCGAAAGATCCAGCGAGATCTCCGCGTCTCTATAAACTACATGCGACGCTTCAAGGGCCACGTTTTGAAGTCCGCATCCCTTCAAAAACCAAAAGTTGTGTTCCCTCAACAGAATGAGGATCGCATCTTTAACAAATCAAGGTCGCATCTTAAAATCTGCGTCCTTCCATGAACCGAGGGCTATGTCCCCTCTAGCAAGTTAAAGAGATCAGGGCCGCGTCTCTCCTCAATCCAGGGCCGCGTCCTCCCTCAATTCAGTGCTACGTCGCTTCAACAATTCAGAGCTACGCCCTCCAAATGAATCAAAGCCGTGTCTCTCAATAATTCAGAGCCTCATCCTCTATGTGAATCAGAGCCGCGTTTCTCAATAATCCAGAGCCGTGTTCTTTTAATAATTCAGAATTGCGTCTCTCAATAACTCAAGGTCGCATTTCTCCTACAATGCAGGGTCGCGTCTTATTAACAACTCAGTATTTTTGAGTTTCTCCTCTACAACTCATAGCCACGTCTCAGCAAATGGCTAAGGACTACATCTCCACAATGGTCAAGAGCCGCGTCTGTGAGAGCTGCGCTCTCCCACATAACAAAGAGTCCATCTCAAACATAAAGAAGGAATAAAGATGAGACAAAATTTGATAACTTTTATTATTTATATCAAAATGATAAAAGTGATACAAATACTCTCTTATTTAATCAGTAGAGTGTTACAAAAAAAGGGAGATGCAAAAGGAGAAGAGCTAATCCCGCTCAGCCAAAGAGTAAATTTAGTCTTAGGGCGCTGAATCTCACGCTGGCATACTTTCTCAACCTCTGCCCAAGCTTAAACCCTTAATTCTTCCTCTAATAAGAATTTCTTCGTGGCCAGCTGTGCTTGAAGAGATTCCAACTTGGAAGAATGGGGAGTAAGATCTTCTTGGACCCACTTCTTGGTCGCCTCTAGCTCCTCCAGCATCTTCCTCACAATAGCAAGTTTCTGCTCATTAACCTAAATCAAGGCTTGCGCCTTGGAGGTAGCTGCCTAAGCATTGGGTATAACTTTTTCTGTGTTCTTGGTGATAACCTCAGATTCTCTAGAGTTATCAACCAATCTTTAATAGCTGGCTTGGAAGTCATTGAGGTAACGGGTCTCTTCAGCCATCTTCTCCTCCATCGCTTTTTGTTCGCATTCTTGAGCAGCGAGGAGCTTATTCAACTTTAGCTGGGCCTTATCTACTGGATTAGCCTTCTCCAAGTCCCTTTACTCAAGCATATCCCCAGCTGTTCGACTAGCGTAAGATATGTCTTAGCTTGCTCTGAGCTTCCGGTACGACGAATGTTCTTGATCTAATTTTCAAGAAGCATTCGGCCGAACTCGAAGGAACTTCTCCCGAAAAGAACCAATTTGATGCAGGACTTCATGGAAGTGAAGAATTGTTGTGCCATCTGATGAGCCAATTCTTTCATGATGTCCATGACTGGAGCCAGCTCTGTTGATGCACTCTCAGACCCCCTTTCTATGATTGTGCATACAATGTCCGCGAGGCGGGAGCCATCTCACTTGGTGCAAAGACGAGGCCAGTAGCAAGTTCTGCCAACACCAAGGTCGTGACCAACACCAGCCCTCTAAGATGACAGCTGCAGGGATAGACTTCACAGTACTTGGTTCAGCTGTTGAAGTTTGAAGTTCGTTGTCCTCTGCACTTGCCTGCCGCAGGCTCTTCCACTTGAGCCAACTTGGTACTCCCTGTAATCATAACATCAATGTTAGCAATAATGATGAGAATGAGAGTATATAGAGAATATTTATTCTCTTACCAACCTGATGATCCAAAGAGGTAGATCCTTTGGCAGGCTACTTTGGGACGAGGGTTCCCTGGCCATGGTGGTCGTACCCTCAGAGATCATGATAGTAGCAAGAACTTCAAGGTTCTCCGGTTAGACCAGTTCCTTGATCATCTCCTTAATATGGGAGGAGGTTGCGGCTTCAATATCGGTAACCACTTCTGTAGGTGACATTCAGATGATGTGTTAAGACATTTGTCTAACTTAATAGGGTAATAGTTAAGAGGTATAAAAGAAATACCCTCAATCACAGCGATTTCTCCCGATGCCAGAATCATCGCAGGAACATTCACCTGCATCTATTCCTCAGAAATGTGTGAAAATTTGCTAGTGTCAGGAAGAGTAGGTTCGTCTCCAAAGTCAACTTCGTCTCCTGAATAGTCACTATGTTCCTCAGACGACGAAGATAACACCTGAACCAAGGAGGCCTCAGGGACTGGGGCTTTGTCACTGAGAACCCCGGTGGTAGGGCTGAGCTCACAACCCAGAAGTAGGCATCAAAATACTGGGAGAGCCCGGTTGTTGTACCTCTATCCCTCTTTCTTGAGCCGAAGAAGCTTCTGGCTGAACTAAAACTCCCGGTTGAGATGGAATTTCAATTTTGTCCCTTTCCATCACTTCTACCGGCTGTTCTACAGCTACAAGCCCTTCAGCCACAGTGGACTGGCCTGCAGACTCTACCTCTGCCAAGACTGCGGGACCCCTAATGCGCAAATCCCTGGGGCAGAGAGGAGGCTGCCTCTTCTTCTTCTTCTTCCTGTTCTTCCGTGCCGGAGGGGAGTACCTCAGGCATCTGGGCTGAAACTGTAGCCTCAGATCCTTTTCTTGCCTTCTTCTGGTTAGGCTTACCTTGGGAAGCAGAGGCTCGGGGATGCTTGGGCACAGATTATCGAATCCTCCTAGTGGATTGCTCCTCAGCCACTCCTGCTCCAGACTCTGACCCCAAAGCTACTCCTCCTCTGCTAGCCTCCCTCTTGGCCTCTTTTCTGCTTCCTTCTCAGCCTCTTAATACTCGGTCTCCCTCGCATCCGGCAACCTTTGGACCCTACCTTGGCTTTATACATGGATTTGATGCCTTTAATGCATGAGATGTTTATTCCAAACCCAGACACCTTATTTGCCATGAAATACCACTTACAAAAATCAAGACTTGCATAAGATTTGGGCGTCTTGTGAGGAAGGTTAAAGACAGCTCTGGTTCCTCCAGCTATGCTGTAGTACCATGCCCAGGCACCTTTGAACAAATTCCCACAGAAGCAAAGGTTTAGGTTGGGGTTACCGATATACAATTGGTCGTAACCAAACTGCCCGGCAAATCGACAAGGCATATAAAGTTCTACTATACAGGAGTTCCCTTACCGAAAAACCAAGTATCCAGGTCGAATGTTTATCAACCACCAAAAAACGCCAGAAGGTAATCGGGTGAATCCATCCGGGCCAACGAGGTCTGCAAACTTGTCCTTGTAGGATGCGTCATGAATCTCGGGGAAGCACCTGTCCAATTGGTAGTTGGCTCCATTAATAGTCTTCTGAATGTAGAACAAGTAGTACTGCACTTAGCTCGAACTCTCCAACCACTGCACAAAAGGTATAAAACCTTCTAAGGCAGAGATGGAGGTCATTAGTGATGGACAATACATCCATATCAAACCATCAGATATGTGTTTGGAATCTCAACCCTGAGACTGGGAGTCTTAACCAGGGGATGACCATTTGAATTCTTGACTGGGTTGCCCTTTGCATCCACGACTGCCTCCACCTGACAGAAGCTCTTCATTAGCGTCCGTAACCCACTCTGGATCCCGGCCACCATTGCTGGGAGGAAAGCAATGGACTTCCCATGAGCTAGCAAAACAGTCAGGTACACCACGTCAGCGATGATCACCTCATGCGGTAGCGTCGGCACCACGTTTTAGTCAAAGCATGAGGAAGCCCACCAATAGAGCCCGGTCAGACATCAAGACATTGGTTTGATGGTGGAAATTCTCAAAAAACATGTCTGGTTTGAAAGTATCATCATTAGATTCTGTGTTGTATGAACTGGTAGATGCACTGATCCTTTCAATTATTTCTTCATTAATGTTAGGAGCTAGCTGTGTCATCGGGTCAGTCTTATCCACCCCGGGGAATAGATAATTTACCCACGACATGTGCTAACTCTCCCACTCCTCCATCCTGTCACCTGCCCACAGATGTGAAAGTGGCACAACACCTCCTAATAAGTCTCGTACACTAGAGGATCGCTCTTCTTCAGCAGATGTAGCTTCTCTGTCGATGAGACGCTTTCTTCGTAAGGGGTATTTCCAATCACCAGCCTTGAGACTTCGTATATCTCATGAAAGGCAAGCCCCATTTCCCCAATGAGAGTGAAGAACGTGCAGGTCTTCGGGTTATATCGCTCCAGGATAGCGTAAAAATATTGGGTGCTCTGTGGAATGCCGTACTGGACAGCCCTCACGGCCCCATACAATCTTGCCTGCAGCAAAGGTCTTCAAATTCTGCAAGAGCAAACCCTACCATTCTGCCCCACCATGTTTTGTTGGTTGAATGGATCCATCCAATGGCACGAAATTCTGGAGGAAAGTCACCCCTCACATCTAGGAATTGTCTGATGAAGGTGGCTACAAGTTGTGGGGTCTCCCTTGTTGGGTATTCAGCTTTGATCAAATCAGGCTACAACCCCAGCACGTCCCTCCTATGACCGACTATGAAGGTTTCATGGGCATCTATCTTGCCCAGGGAAACTCCAAAGATTGGCTTGATCAACTCCCAGTCCATTGTCCTACACACGGACATATATTGCAGGTAGGCCAGGGGATACATCCGCACCATGTTCGGGAGGAAGAATCTCATGTTACCAATCTGGCGAAGCCATTTGTAATCCCCATCATAAAGAGCAGCCTCATCCTCCTCGATCGAGTCACCAAAGAAGAAGTTAGGCTTCCTTAGTAGGGCACAGGAATCCGATTTGAACCAACCGTCGAAAATGATTTCCCGAAGAGTAAACATACTGGCATTACTGATCCAGCTTCGTCGTCCCTTTGAATTACCAGTGGTCACAGGAGTAGTCCTCTGGAGAATGAAGATCTGTTCGAGTCAGCACCACCTATATGTCCAGAATGATACTGCTTGGACAAAGGGTTTAAGGATCATCGCACTGTAAAAAAGATAACACAATAGTCAGTAACCTGAAAGCTGTCAAAGTAAGTAAAGCTCAAATTCAAGGTTCACCTCAGAACCACGTCTAATGACTAAGATATAAAGCTCAGCGAAACCTGCATCTAAACTTAGAGATGCGAGGCTCACATGAAGTCTGCATTTAAAACTCCACAACTTAAAAATTTCTCTAAGTGTTGGAATCAGACGCGAGGCTCAGTGAAACTTGCGTCAAACCTCAGAGACACGAGATTCACATGAAGTCCGCGTCTGAACTCTTCCACTTAGAAATTTCTCCAAGTGTTGGGATCAAATGCAAGGCTCAATTAAACCCACGTTTAATAAACAGACGCAGGCTCAAGCTGATGAAGCAGAGGTCATCAACCCGCGTCTTGCCTACCAGTGCAAAAGTCACATCTGAAAATCAAACACGAGCATGAAACTCGCGTTGGAGGTTCAACTCAGAAGAAACTTAAGAGTTAAGATAAATCTTTAAGTTCTTTATGAAATCACCTAGAAGGGGGTGAATAGGTGATAATGCTAATCAATGCACAAATTTAAAATGATATGATGCAACGATCACTCGAAATAAGATTAGAAGCCGAATACCCCGTGAAGGGATCTGAACTCCTTCCTCGTGATTCCTCTAAATAAGAGTTTGAGGTGCGCAATTGATAGGTAGTAAAAAGTGCATATTTATCACTACATTTACTATCATATTTCCCTATTTATTCTTTTAATTATGCACTATTACTAATGTTTTATTATTTATTGTGTGCAGGCCTTGAGTAATAAAAAATAAAGAAATAAAAGCCCAAATGAAGCCCAGAAACCCAAAAAGCCCGTGTGCAAGCTCATGTGCAAAATTTGCAATTACTAAAAGAAAAGGAAAGGGATGGACTTCTACTAAACCCTAATTGCTTGCAGGACAAGGCTATAGATAAGGGGAGAAGAGTGCAAAGATAATAAAATCGTTTTAAAAGATTTGGATTTAGGGTAACTTGCTTCCCAAGTTATCCCGAATTTTCAAAATAAAGAGTCGGTACACAACTTCCAGAAGCATTTACCCAGATGGACGGACCAGAGGATGCCACGCGAGAAAGCGCGTGGCATTTGGCTATAATAGTGCTGCGGAAACGCGACAAATTTCCCGTTTCCGCAGCAATCCAGAGGCGGTTGGCGATGCGTTTTCGTTGAGGAGTTGTACTGGGACTCTACTTCCTATATCTCCTATAAATACCCCTGCAGAGCAACAGAGAAGGGCGTGGAGTGCAGTACAGAAACAAATCTAGGGTTTTTGTTAGGCTAACTTGTAGATTGTAATTTAGGTTTTTTATTTTCTTTTTTTTTGTTTTGTAATTTTTATGTAACTGAGAGGAGAGGATACTTTCATGGAGGAAGGAGATCAAACTTGTACTGAAGGTGACAATCGGTGTAAGTAATCTTTTCTTCTATTGTTAATTGAATCAAATCAAAATTTATTTCTTTTTTCTATTCTTGTTTTGTTTTTCTTTCTCTCTTTTGTGTTTGTGGATCCATGTGAAACCAAGAGCTTCGAAGGTGCCTTCTCCTTGCAAGTGTCGTTGATGGTATATGATGATGAATATCTACTTCCATGGTAGCGTAGTTTGCCCTTTTTATTTCGTAGTATAGATCGGGAGTAGGGAAGATCTCATATTCCATGCTTCGTCGCCTTCAAAGAAAGGTACGTCATTGACACGGTTCCAAGGTAAGCAAACGCCGAAGAGGTAAGTAGTGTGGGCCCAAGGTTACAATCACACGTTTTTAGTGTGTTTTGATGATTACAAAACATATTAGTTATTTGTACTAATGTTATTTGTTGTTTAAGTGTGTTTCAGGTTTTCTATCTTGTATAGGTGTTTTCTTCCCTAAAGGAAGGTAACTTGGACTCAAGACAACTCAAATTGGGCTCAAGATGCAAAATTGAAGATCATGTGAAGAAAGCCCCTCTTGAAGCCTTGAAGTCCTTAGAACATTGTAAGATTAGAATGTTAAAGTTTGAGTATATGATATTTGGCTCTAGGATACACACACACATTTTTCCTTTACAAAATTCTGTGTTTTAAAAATGTTTGTTTCTAAGTTTTATGCCTAAGTTTATATACATGTATCCAAACTTGTTACAAATTGAATATCTTGTTTAAAACATGTGTATAGACTATTTTTGCATAATACTTAGTTATAAGTATCTCAAAATATTTTTCACAAAAATTTCCAACTCCAAAATCCTGCCAGTTTTCCTATTTCAGGTTGACCGGCCGACCGCCCGGTCGACCGGCGCCTGTGTCAGGACGTGCACGTTTGTGCACGTCTGTCGGTCGACCGGCCCGGTCGACCGACTGAAAGCAGGCCACTCTCGGTCTGTTTCGGTCGACCGCCCGGTCGACCGCACTAAGGAAACTGTGTTTCCTCAAAGGGGACGGTCGACCGGACGGTCGACCGGAGCCCAACGGCTCTTTGCCAGCAAGGCGACGGTCGACCGGACCGGTCGACCGCCAAGCCTGCTGCTGGCCAACGGCTCTTTCCTCTTTGGGCAAGTCTGAAAATCTATTTTTTCTGTCTTCTTTAACAGAGTTTTAGAGAGTTGTTGGAGGCCTTTTGCAGGTCAAATTAGGTGAAAAGAAAAGAGTTTTAACCTATTCTCTCCTTATAAATAGAGGGCAATAGGTCTTTGTTATGTTACTTAGAAAATTCTCAAGTTTTCATTGTTTTCAAAGAGAAAAAGAAAAATTGTTTAAAGCTTTCAACTCCAATCTTTTGAGCTAGTTTTTCAGTTGTGTTTGATTGCTAATATCACTCTACAACTGAAGTTTTTCTCACCTCACTTCATAGAGCCAAAAATCCTTTACTTATACTATAGTGAAGTTGTAAAAAGAGTGAGAATTGTAAAAGAGTTTGAGAAAGAGTTTTGTGATCTTGAAGAGATCACTATTGTTCTTGTGATTCTTGTTCTTGTGGAGACAACTCCTAGGTGGAGTTCTTTGTAAGTTGTGAAGCTAAGGGCTTGGGGTCTTCGGTAGACCAAACTTGTAAGGCATCCTCGGTGGATAGTGGAAACCCTTCACGGAGGTGAAGGCGGGGACTAGAGCGGTGGCTCGAACCTCGAAACAAATCATTTGTGTTTGCGATTGCCTTGAGTCATCTTGCTTTACATTTCTCTAGCTTTATATTGTCTACAACTATTTGCTTGAGAACTAACCCTTTCCTTGTGCAATATTCTCTTGTTCATTTTACTTGTGTTGTTGATTGTGTGTATTTCATCATAGCATTTCATTCTTTACTTGTTCGATCATATCTCATACAACACGGTTGCATTGCGCACCTCTAACCCATCTTTAAGGGGAATTGGGAGGAAGGAGTTCAGAACCTCTCACGGGGTATTCGGCTCTTAGTCGTGTTTTGAGAGATCGTTGCATCACTCATTCAATTATGTTTAAAAAGATCATTAGATTAGCAATTATACCTATTCACCCCCCTCTAGGTGTATTTCAATTAGTATCAGAGCTTGGACTCTAGGATTTGGCTTAACAACCTTAGAGAGATCCTCACATTGCTAATCATTTCATTCATACTCATTTAGTAAACATGGCCGATGGTATCAAGACACTCCCTAAGTTTGATGGACTTAACTTTCCCATATGGAAGGTTAAGATGACCGTGTTCTTGCAATCTCTAGGTAGCCGAGTTGCAAAGGCCGTGACCAAATCTTTTACCACACCCACCGGTGATGAATCTACTTGGTCCGAAATTGAGACCAAGGAGTTTGATGCCAATGCTAGGGCTCATTATGCACTCCTACAAGCCCTCAATGATGATGACATAGCTAGAGTCATCCATTGCAAATCCGCATATGAGATTTGGACCCATTTGTTAGTCACACATGAGGGGACATCACAAGTGAAGAGGGCCAAGATAGACCTTCTTCGGTCCCAATATGAAAATTTTAGCATGCAAGAGAATGAAACCATAGATGATATGGTTACAAAATTTACCAAGATTACTAATGGACTTTCTTCTCTAGGTGAGGACATCAACAATGATCAAAGAGTAAGAAAGATCATCCGGGCTCTTCCTCCTTCATGGGAAGTCAAGGCTACAACCTTGAAGGAACTCAACGACAAGGATGAGATAGAGCTAATTGGTCTCATTGGGAACCTCAAAACCCATGAGATGGAAAGAAAAGCAAGAGAGGACATGGCTCCTACCAAGAAGAAGACTATTGCCTTCAAGTGTCAATCATCACACTCCGACGAAGATGATGAAGAAGAAGATGACGAAGAGCTCTCACTTCTAGTCAAAAATGTTCGGAGGATGTACAACAAGGCAAAGTTCCAAGGTAGAAGGAGATGGCAAGGAGGCAAAGAAGAAAGAAAGATCATATGCTTCAATTGCCAAAAGCCGGGACACATTGTAGCGGAGTGTCCGGATAAAGTGAAGCCTTCTTCATCCAAGAAGCCCTTCAAGAAGAAAGCTAGGAAAGCAACATGGGATTCCGAGAGCGAATCCGAGGAGGAGATCGACACCGCCAACATGTGCTTCATGGCTAATGAAAGCACAAGCAAGGTAACCCCTTCCACTTCTTTTGATGAAGATCTTTCTATGGATGAACTAGGAGAAGCATTTGTAGAACTTTCTCACAATTATGACTTCTTAAAAAAAAGTATTTAAAAATGAAAAAGGAAAATGAATCTCTTAGTCTTCAAGTTGTAAATCTTTCTAAAGAAAATAATGACTTGCATTCTACTTTGGTTTCCACTAAAAATGAATTCGATAAATATAAGACTTCTTGTAAAGGCAAGTCCCCATTTGTTGATGCTAATGAGATTACCATGCTTAAGGAAAGAATAGATTCTTTAGGTATTATTTTGAAAAAGTGTAGTGAGTTTGATAAGAAAAAGATTGAGGCTATGTTCCCTAAGAAACAAGCCTCTAAGAAAAATGTTCATAATGCTCATGCTCATGTACATACCACACAACCTTTACATCGTGGAAAACCCCCAAAGCATGCTCACACTTCACACACACATGCTCACACTCCACACACATCATGCATTCATGTATGGTAGAGTGTTCTCATGTTCACATTGTGGGCGGAAAGGGCACTTAGCCAATTTTTGCTATGATAGACTAAGTGCATCTCATCATAATATTTGGGTTTGAAACACTAACTTTCAAGGACCCAAGAAAGTTTGGGTACCAAAGTCAACAACTTTGTTAAATGATATAGGTACCTTCCAAAGCCCAACGACGTAGAGGATTGTGGTATCTTGATAGTGGTTGCTCAAGGCACATGACTTGGGACATCAACAACTTTGCAACCCTATCAAGATACCATGAAGGTGGCACCGTCACCTTCGGAGATGACGCCAAGGGTAAAATCATCGGTATCGGTAATGTAAAACTTGGCACATCCCCTTTAATTGAGAAAGTAGTTTTAGTTGACGGCCTCAAGCATAATCTCTTGAGTGTTAGTCAATTATGTGATAAAGGTTTTGATGTAGTTTTTGATAATGTTGTTTGTAAAGTAATTGATAGAATTTCTAATGCTTGTGTGTTTTCCGGTTTTCGTGAAAGTAATGTTTATATGATAGATATGTTAAATATATCTTGTAATATAACATGTTTAAAAGCCCTCAATGACGACTCTTGGTTGTGGCATAGAAGATTAGGCCACATTTCTTTTGACCATATTTCTAGGCTTAACACAAAGGAAATGGTGAAAGGTATTCCTTGTTTGAATTTTGAAAAGGACCGAGTTTGTGACGCATGTCAATTTGGGAAACAAACTAAGTCTTCTTTCAAGTCGATTAAGGATATCATGACATCACGTCCTTTGGAGTTGATCCACATGGATTTATTTGGCCCAACACAAACCAAAAGTCTAAGTGGGAGTAGATTCGCTTATGTTTTAGTAGATGATTTTTCACGTTTTACTTGGGTTTTCTTTCTTGAACATAAGAACCAAGCCTTTTCACATTTTCAAGCCTTTAAGAAAAGAGTTGAAAAGGAAAAAGAAACTTCAATAGTAAGAATAAGAAGTGATAGAGGAGGTGAATTCATTAACCAACCCTTTACCACTTTTTGTGAAGAACATGGAATAAAGCATGAACTATCTTGTCCTAGAACTCCACAACAAAATGGAGTAGTTGAACGGAAAAATCGAACTTTGCAAGAGATGGCTAGGACAATGCTTAGTGAATATGGTCTACCACATTATTTGTGGGCCGAGGCCGTTAATACATCATGCTATATATCAAATCGTGTTTTCTTGTGTAAAAATACTACAAAAACCTCTTTTGAAATGTACTTTTCTAGAAAACCAAATGTTTCATATTTCAAGGTTTTTGGATGCAAATGTTTTGTTTTGAATACAAAAGATAATTTAGGAAAATTTGATCCTAAATCTTATGAGGCTATATTTGTGGGTTATTCTAGTACTAGTAAGGCTTATAGAGTCTTCAATAGGTCATCATTGACTATTGAGGAATCTATACATGTTAAGTTTGAGAAATCTAACTTGTTTGTTAAGAATGTTGTAGAAATAGATGCTTTGCATGAAGGCTTGGAGAAAGTAACCTTGGAGGATACACCTACTATGGGAGACAAGCCAAAGGATGATGAAGGAAGTGAAGCTAAAATACAAGAGGCTCAAGAAAATGAAGATCAAACAAATGGAGAAGAGCCCACTCAATAACTTCCAAAGGATTGGAGATACAATCCACATCATCCCAAGGACCTCGTCATAGGTGAAGTATCTAAAGGGGTAACAACTCGCTCTAAACTTCATGACTATTGTGGACATTATGCATTTATTTCTCATGTTGAACCCAAGAACGTCCTCGAAGCCGAGGCCGATTCATATTGGTTGCTAGCTATGCAAGAGGAACTCAATCAATTTGAGCGCAACCAAGTTTGACACCTTGTTCCTAGGCCCCACGATAGACCAACAATTGGTACTAAGTGGATCTTTAAGAACAAGTTGGATGAATCGGGTAACGTTGTTAGGAATAAAGCTAGGTTAGTTGCCCAAGGTTACACTCAAATCGAAGGAATCGATTTTGAAGAAACCTTTGCACCCGTAGCACGGCTTGAAGCCATACGGATGACACTAGCATTTGCCTCTTATAAAGATTTTAAATTGTTTCAAATGGATGTTAAAAGTGCTTTTCTAAATGGTTTTATTGAAGAGGAGGTGTATGTTGAACAACCCCCCGGGTTTGTTGATCCTACACATCCGGATTTTGTTTTTAAATTAGATAAAGCTCTTTATGGTTTAAAACAAGCCCCTAGGGCTTGGTATGAAAGATTTTCTTCATTTTTGATTTCAAATGGTTTTAAGAAAGGTAAAATTGACACAACTTTGTTTACAAAACATGTAGAAAATGACATTCTTATTGTGCAAATTTATGTAGATGATATTATTTTTGGTTCTACTAATGAATCTCTTTGCCAAGCTTTTGAGTCATGCATGAAGGATGAATTTGAAATGTCTATGATGGGGGAGCTCAACTATTTCCTTGGACTCCAAATCAAGCAAAAGAAGGATGGGATCTTCATCAATCAAGCCAAGTACATAAAGGAACTAATCAAGAGGTTCGGGCTTGAAGAATCTAAAGTAAGCAAAACTCCCATGGCAACAACTACAAAGCTTGACAAGGATGAACATGGTAAAAGTGTAGACATTAAATTATATCGTAGCATGATTGGTAGCTTGCTCTATTTGACGGCTAGTAGGCCGGATATTATGTTTTCCGTTTGTCTTTGTGCACGTTTTCAATCTTGTCCTAAAGAGTCTCACATAATTGCGGTTAAACGCATAATTAGATACCTTAAGGGCACTATTGAAATGGGTTTGTGGTATCTGAAAACCGGCCAATTTTCAATGACGAGTTTTGCGGATGCCGACTATGCGGGTTGTAGGGTAGATAGGAAGAGCACAAGTGGAACATGTCAATTCTTAGGTAATTGTCTTGTATCTTGGTCTTCCAAAAAGCAAAATTCGGTAGCCCTTTCAACCGCCGAGGCAGAGTATGTTGCAGCCGGAGCTTGTTGTGCACAAGTTCTTTGGATGAAACATACTCTCCTTGACTATGATTTACACTTCGATCATGTTAAATTATTTTGTGATAATACTAGTACTATTCACATGACAAAGAATGCAACTCAACATAGTAAAACCAAACACATTGACATTAGGTATCACTTTCTTAGAGATCATTATGAGAAAGGTGATATTGATATTGATTATGTTTCTACCGATTTTCAACTTGCCGATATTTTTACTAAACCTCTAGATTATGCTAGATTTTCATTTATTTGTGGTGAGTTGAATGTTTGCATGATAGATTCTTAAAAATATTTCTATTTTGGTGTTTTGTTTTGATTTTAACCCTTTTTGATGTATGACAAAAAGGGGGAGAAAAATATATAAGTTTAATTAAGGTGTTTATTACTTGAAGTTTTAGGGAGAAAAAGATATTTGAAAAAGAAATAAGTTTGCTTATAGTTTGAGTTTTGTTTATTTACTTGAGTTTTGGGGAGAAAAATATTGTGTTTCAATATAAGTTAAAACTATAAGTTTAAGAGAAAAAGTATAAGTTTAATTGGTATATAAGATTAAGTTTGATTTCAATTGGTATTTAAGTTTTTGACAAAAATATTGTGTTTTCAATGCTTCATGTATCTCACTCATAGTTATTTTTTACATAGCATTGTTTGAGGGGGAGCTTTCCAAGCTCTTCTTCCTTTATTTGTTTCAATAACTTATATGTTTTGTCATCATCAAAAAGGGGGAGATTGTTGGCCCAAGGTTACAATCACCCGTCTTTAGTGTGTTTTGATGATTACAAAACATATTAGTTATTTGTACTAATGTTATTTGTTGTTTAAGTGTGTTTCAGGTTTTCTATCTTGCATAGGTGTTTTCTTCCCTAAAGGAAGGTAACTTGGACTCACGACAACTCAAATTGGGCTCAAGATGTAAAATTGAAGATCATGTGAAGAAAGCCCCTCTTGAAGCCTTGAAGTCCTTAGAACATTGTAAGATTAGAATGTTAAAGTTTGAGTATATGATATTCGGCTCTAGGATACACACACACATTTTTCCTTTACAAAATTCTGTGTTTTAAAAATGTTTGTTTCTAAGTTTTATGCCTAAGTTTATATACATGTATCCAAACTTGTTACAAATTGAATATCTTGTTTAAAACATGTGTATAGACTATTTTTACATAATACTTAGTTATAAGTATCTCAAAATATTTTTCACAAAAATTTCCAACTCCAAAATCCTGCCAGTTTTCCTATTTCAGGTTGACCGGCCGACCGCCCGGTCGACCGGCGCCTGTGTCAGGACGTGCACGTTTGTGCACGTCTGTCGGTCGACCGGCCCGGTCGACCGACTGAAAGCAGGCCACTCTCGGTCTGTTTCGGTCGACCGCCCGGTCGACCGCACTAAGGAAACTGTGTTTCCTCAAAGGGGACGGTCGACCGGAGCCCAACGGCTCTTTGCCAGCAAGGCGACGGTCGACCGGACCGGTCGACCGCCAAGCCTGCTGCTGGCCAACGGCTTTTTCCTCTTTGGGCAAGTCTGAAAATCTGTTTTTTCTGTCTTCTTTAACAGAGTTTTAGAGAGTTGTTGGAGGCCTTTTGCAGGTCAAATTAGGTGAAAAGAAAAGAGTTTTAACCTATTCTCTCCTTATAAATAGAGGGCAATAGGTCTTTGTTATGTTACTTAGAAAATTCTCAAGTTTTCATTGTTTTCAAAGAGAAAAAGAAAAATTGTTTAAAGCTTTCAACTCCAATCTTTTGAGCTAGTTTTTCAGTTGTGTTTGATTGCTAATATCACTCTACAACTGAAGTTTTTCTCACCTCACTTCATAGAGCCAAAAATCCTTTACTCATACTATAGTGAAGTTGTAAAAAGAGTGAGAATTGTAAAAGAGTTTGAGAAAGAGTTTTGTGATCTTGAGGAGATCACTATTGTTCTTGTGATTCTTGTTCTTGTGGAGACAACTCCTAGGTGGAGTTCTTTGTAAGTTGTGAAGCTAAGGGCTTGGGGTCTTCGGTAGACCAAACTTGTAAGGCATCCTCGGTGGATAGTGGAAACCCTTCACGGAGGTGAAGGCGAGGACTAGAGCGGTGGCTCGAACCTCGAAACAAATCATTTGTGTTTGCGATTGCCTTGCGTCATCTTGCTTTACATTTCTCTCGCTTTATATTGTCTACAACTATTTGCTTGAGAACTAACCCTTTCCTTGTGCAATATTCTCTTGTTCATTGTACTTGTGTTGTTGATTGTGTGTATTTCATCATAGCATTTCATTCTTTACTTGTTCGATCATATCTCATACAACACGGTTGCATTGCGCACCTCTAACCCATCTTTAAGGGGAATTGGGAGGAAGGAGTTCAGAACCTCTCACGGGGTATTCGGCTCTTAGTCGTGTTTTGAGAGATCGTTGCATCACTCATTCAATTAAGTTTAAAAAGATCATTAGATTAGCAATTATACCTATTCACCCCCCTCTAGGTGTATTTCAAGTAGGTTTTAGTTTTTAGTTTTCTTTCTTTTAATTTTAGTGTAAATCACCAATTTCCAATCTTTTTCACACTTCTTCATTGTAAATATCATTGTAAATAACATTATAAATAAAAAAAAAAGAGAACTTACTAAACAAGCTTCCATCGCTAGTCCCTCCCTGTGGATCACGACCCGCATAGCCACTTGCTATAGCGATAGAATTGAGCACCCTGCACTATTGTTTTAAAAATTTTGAAATTCTGTATTTTGTGTGCAGGAAAACCTCAATCAAAATTTTGGCGCCGTTGCCGGGGAGGGACGGTAAGTATTCTCTAAAAAGAAAAAAACTAATTATTTATTATTCTTTTTGTTTGCAGGATCAGAGAATAGGAAAACTAACAGCAGCAAAGGACATATAGCGACTCTGTACCTCTGCCCTCGAAGGCAGAGCAGCAGAGCCTACTACAGAGCCGCGTTTGCGCGGCAATAGCCGCGTTTGCGCGGCCTGAGTAGTTCACTACTCATTGTGTCTTCTGCAGGTTGCTGCAAATTGAAAGATTTGTTTACTGCTCTGTTAACTTTTCTCTGTGATCACCCTGCACACTGCTAATTAATTAACAGTAACCTATTTGTTGAAAAAATAAAAAAAAATAGACTCTTGCATATAGGCACGTGTCTATTTAATTTTTTTTTAATTTCTGTTGAAGAGTGCTGGAGACAAGGTACGTTCGCATTGCATATAGACCAGGAAGCACCCTTGGCTGATTTATTGCTTTTGAGTGAATATTGGTTTATTGCTTTACACGTGCACTAAATTGACTTAAGGGCTTGTCCTATAAATAAGATAAGGTGGGTCTTTCATCACCCTTCCTTGGCCCACAAACATCTCCTCACTCACTAACCCAAGCCTAACTAAAAATGAGTAGACGTTGGCCCTAGGGACATCTCGGACTCAATTAGAAGATTATCCTAAGGGGGAACGGTGTTAGAATTTGACTCCTGCCAAATCAGTGTCTAGGAAGGGGATTGAGGGCTGAAAGCCCAAAGATTGGTGGTTATTTAATTAAGGAACGTCTTTGACGGAAAACCTCCCACCAATCTTGCCCTGACCTGGCTGATTAACTTGTGGTCAAAGTCTGCATTATACCTCCCGTGGACAGTCTAACCAGTTAGGAGTCGTCTAGGTCATAGGTCTACCCTAACTTAGGTTAGAATTTTTTTTTCTTTTTTGTTTGTTTGTGTTTGTATTGTGTGATATGGCCTATAACAACAATGTTTTCAATTTTAATCCATATTACACACCAACCTCTTTTTGGATATTACCAACCCGGCACATCCTAACTTTAACCAACCTAGTGTGCCGGAATGGTCTTATCCGAATGAATATAACCCATGCCCCCATCTTATGACCATAATTTCCATAACAATTTTAACTCTTCACAGAGTCCATGGGGTTTCGCTTCCCCCGAGCCCAATCTTCAACCAACTTGTCCTCCTTATCCACCTTGTCCACAATATTTCCAAGATTCATACTCAGATCCACCAGTTCAAAATAGAAAACCATCTATCTTGGAAATGATGAGTATGCATGAGTCCAAGCAACAATCACCATCAATCTTGGACATGATGATGCATGAGTCCAAGCAACAATCACAGAATCTGATCGACTCACAATTTCATCACGATTGTCCCAACAACACTTCCTCTTTTCAAGTCCAATCACACCAAAATGATGCACCAATCGACTATGAAAAGATGCTTGAAGCCATGACTCAGGCTAGAATTGCTCGTGATCATGAAATAGATATGATGGTTCAAACTTTACGTTCTCACCGTTCGGCCATTTCTGATGTCGCTAACCATTCTGTTAGAGCCGACGAGTCAAGTTGCTTTGGAAAACAAGATTCTAGTTCAGTACAATCATTTAAACTTGCCCAAACTCTAATTTTTGAATATGACATTGACAGTTTGGCAAGCTATTCATTTCCTGAAATAGAACTTGAGAATGACTATGATCTTGAACCTCAACCTAGTGATTCAATTTTACTTCCTGATTCAATAATGACTCCGGTGTCTCCACCTGATTTCAATCTTTTCCCCGAGTCAACATTGAATCCTGTGCCAATTCATCATGAAATTGAATCACCCATTTTTGATGATCATATTGAACTTGACCAATTTTATAATTTTGAAAGTCCCATGGATAAATTGGCAAGTTCTCATTTTTATGACATTGAACTCAATGAGAAATGTGACCTAGATTCTCAAATCTGTGATCAAGTTCAAATTCCCGAATCAATATTGACTCCTGCATTGTTACCCGACTTAGGTAATATTTTAGAGTCAGTTTTGATTCCCACACCTATCATTCCTGAACTTGAATCACCAATATTAAGTCACATTCCATTGTGGGAAAATAATTGTGGACTATAGTTTCAACTTCTTGATTTGGACCCACTTCTTGAACCAAGCTCGACTCCTGAACCCTTACTTGATTTAAGTTACTTTTCTGAGTCGGTATTCGTTCCCGTACTTCTGACGTCCAAGTCAATCATTCCATCTTTTCACACTCCATTTTGGGACAAGGCGGTTGACACAATTGACTCTGAAAATAATTATGAAATTTGGAAATTTGATGGGGTGGAATTTTTAAAAATGTTCATACAGACATCATTTTAATGGGTTATACAAGAGAGTTTTCTGGTGGGTTCCTCCGAACTCCACAAAAAGTAGATTGGGCCGCATTCCGTGGACCAATTAGACCACCACCGGAACCACCACCTTGAGGTAACATCTGCCTTCCCTTTCTTCTTTTTCATGCATACATGCATTCATTCATACATTGAGGACAATGCATGAGATAAGTGAGGGGGAGGGTTTACTAATATACTAACATAGGTAGATACTAAAAAAAAAATTGAAAAAAAAGGACAATATTTTGACTTATCTTTTGAAAGAAATCTAAGTTAGTCTTAAGAATTAGGAAAATCATGATTAGGATTTCTAAAAACTTGGTCAGAATAAATAAATTGTTGAATTTTTAGGTATAGGAGGAAAAATTGAATAAGTAATTAGTCTTGATTTTTACCTTAATGAAATATGCATACCTAATACATATCTAGGATTCTAAGACAAAGACTCTTGTGCCCTATAAAAAAAAATTAAAAAGAAAAAGGGAATTCACTGATTAAGCTGGATACATGTTCCTCAAGAAGCATAAGTATTCACGCCTAAAGGTGATTGTATAAATAAAGTCCTTAGTTTTGTGGCCTAGTTCACTCGAATCCTTAAGTCCGTGGGGTGTTTTCTCACCGGTGCCCTAAAACCAACCGGTTTGGGAGCCACCGACTTTAAGTTCGCTACATGGGTGGATTAGAAAGCCTAAGAAAACTAAGAAAAATTATTTATATATGTAGTAACACATTTAATAGTCAATTAGTTAGGTATGAGGGCCTCAAGAAGCCTTCATGCTTACACGAAAGAAAATTAGATGAGTTATACATATTAAAAAAAATAAATAAAATAACAATAAAGAGGCATGAGAGTCCAAGTTAAGGAATTCCTAGTAAAGATTCACAAGGATGCATATAACTTTTGGTAACGAAAGAGACTATACAAAAATTCAGTTTTGATCCTTACCTAAAATGGATAACAATTTATTATATAAAGACTAAGTTTAAGAATGAATAAAAATGATAATCCTAAAAACTTATAGACTACTTAGTCTCTTCAAACATATTTCAAATATTTTCCTTCTTATGGATTTTGTGGGTGTAATCCGCTGAAAACCCTCACGAGACAACACTCGTCCTCTAGGGTAACCTAGGGGTTTAACGGCTTGTTGCACATGCTAAGTGCAACCGTGATTCCTACGAAAGTGAGTTAGGGTAGATTAATTTTTCTTTCTTTTCCTCTTTCTCTTTGATTTTTACTCGAGGTTTTTACTCGAGGACGAGCAAAAAGATAAGTGTGGGGGTGTGATAGGTAGTAAAAAGTGCATATTTATCACTACATTTACTATCATATTTCCCTATTTATTCTTTAATTATGCACTATTACTAATGTTTTATTATTTATTGTGTGCAGGCCTTGAGTAATAAAAAATAAAGAAATAAAAGCCCAAATGAAGCCCAGAAGCCCAAAAAGCCCATGTGCAAGCCCATGTGCAAAATTTGCAATTACTAAAAGAAAAGGAAAGGGATAGACTTCTACTAAACCCTAATTGCTTGCAGGACAAGGCTATAGATAAGGGGAGAAGAGTGCAAAGATAATAAAATCGTTTTAAATGATTTGGATTTAGGGTAACTTGCTTCCCAAGTTATCCTGAATTTTCAAAATAAAGAGTCGGTACACAACTTCCAGAAGCATTTACCCAGATGGACGGACCAGAGATGCCACGCGAGAAAGCGCGTGGCATTTGGCTACAATAGTACCGCGGAAACACGGCAAATTTCCCGTTTCCGCGGCAATCCAGAGGCGGTTGGCGATGCGTTTTCGTTGAGGAGTTGTACTGGGACTCTACTTCCTATATCTCCTATAAATACCCCTGCAGAGCAACAGAGAAGGGCGTGGAGTGCAGTACAGAAACAAATCTAGGATTTTTCTTAGGCTAACTTGTAGATTGTAATTTAGGTTTTTTATTTTCTTTTTTTTTGTTTTGTAATTTTTATGTAACTGAGAGGAGAGGATACTTTCATGGAGGAAGCAGATCAAACTTGTACTGAAGGTGACAATCGGTGTAAGTAATCTTTTCTTCTATTGTTAATTGAATCAAATCAAAGTTTATTTCTTTTTTTCTATTCTTGTTTTGTTTTTCTTTCTCTCTTTTGTGTTTGTGGATCCATGTGAAACCAAGAGCTTCGAATGTGCCTTCTCCTTGCAAGTGCCGTTGATGGTTTATGATGATGAATATCTACTTCCATGGTAGCGTAGTTTGCCCTTTTTATTTCGTAGTATAGATCGGGAGTAGGGAAGATCTCATATTCCATGCTTCGTTCGCCTTCAAAGAAAGGTACGTCATTGACACGGTTCCAAGGTAAGCAGACGCCGAAGAGGTAAGTAGGTTTTTAGTTTTTAGTTTTCTTTCTTTTAATTTTAGTGTAAATCACCAATTCTCAATCTTTTTCACACTTCTTCATTGTAAATATCATTGTAAATAACATTATAAATAAAAAAAGAGAACTTACTAAACAAGCTTCCATCGCTAGTCCCTCCCTGTGGATCACGACCCGCATAGCCACTTGCTATAGCGGTAGAATTGAGCACCCTGCACTATTGTTTTAAAATTCTGAAATTCTGTATTTTGTGTGCAGGAAAACCTCAATCAGCAATGCAATCTTGTTGTGAGAGTATTGATCGACAATATAAGAATGAATGGAAAGCAAGTAAATAACACAAGTAAATCAATCGCAAACACAGAGATTTGTTTCGAGGTTCGAGCACCCAGCTCTACGTCCACGCCTTCACCCAGAAGGATTTCAGATCCACTAGAACTTCCACAAAGGATTACAACCATAAGGGAGTACCCAACTCCTCAATCACACTCCTCTAGTCCAGAGGTAGTGGAGCCACAAATACAATAATCACTTGGTAATCAAAAGACCACAAACTCTCTTTTGAAAAACTTTTCGTTACAAAACCCTAGAGAATAATGTATAGGATTGAAGCTCAAGGTTTGTAAGTGAAAAATAAATCAAAGTTGAAGAGAGTTTAGAATCAAAAACTTCAGAGAAAAATCAGAATTTTGAGCACAAAAACTGAGAGCAAAACTTCTTTTAAAGATACTCAAGCTTTGATTTCTTTTTGCAAAAATTGTTGTGATTATTCTCAACCCTAATCACGCCTATTTATAGGATAAAGGTAGGGATTAAAAGGTAAACTATAAATTTGAATAAACAGGAAATATTAGACCAAAAACCAGCCTTAACCCTCGTTTGGAGAAGAAAAAACATGTTTTAAAACGTGTTTAAAAAACTAGCCGTTTAGGCTGAGAAAACGCTCTCGGTCGACCGGCCGGTCGACCGGTTTTCAAAAACATTTGACCGTTGCCAGCCCGGTCGACCGATATGGGGTCCGGTCGACCGCCCGGTCGACCGGGTAACGTGCACACATGCACGCACCCAACGGTCAGAACTGCGGTCGACCGCTCAGTCGACCGTTCTAACCTGAAACAGAGCCGGTCGACCATCCGGTCGACCGCAACAGGTCAAAACAGTATATTTTGAAAAGTATTTTTGAAGACAAGTTCATTTTCAAAAATTTATTTTGTCAAGACTAAGTACACTACATAAAATAGAGATTGCAAATACTGAAATAGACATATTAAAATATTTTATACAAGAGAAAAACAATAATCTTTTTGAAAATCATGTGCAATTTGTGTGTGTGGGGAATTTGAGCTTCAACACTGTATACTATCCTTTAACAAACTAAAATATAAAAACTATAAAGAAAGAAGTCTCTGAACCACGTTGCCCAGCTAGAGCCTCCTCTCCTATAAACGAGTTCTCTTGCGCCATCAACCTATCAACATGCTTTTAGCGCAATTAACCTTGCAATATGCTTAAAGCCATCAATACTTGTTCAAACCTGAAACTCATTTTAAAATAACTTATTAGTACCAAATAGCTTCTATGTGTTTTATTATCATCAAAACTTATACAAATAGAGAGTGTAACCTTTTGGGCCAACAATCTCCCCCTTTTTGATGATGACAAAACATATAGGTTATAACACAAGATATAAAAGAGAGGTAAAAGCTTCCCCTCAAATAATGCTATATTACACAAGTATAAAACAATTTATTATGAGAAATTTTTTTGAATTTTTGAAAAAAATTTGAAAATTTTGAAAGCAAACCATAAAACACATATTTCTCCCCCTTTTTGTCATACATCAAAAAGGGATATGTTAGCAGAAAACTTTCTTATTCAACAACACAAACATTTAGTTCACCACATATAAAAGAAAATCTATTATAGTCAAGTGGTTTAGTGAAAATATCGGCAAGTTAAAAATCGGAAGAAATATAATCAATATCAATATCACCTTTCTCAAAATGATCTCCAAGGAAGTGATATCAAATCTCAATGTGCTTGGTCTTACTATGTTGATTTGCATTCTTAGTCATATGAATAGTACTAGTATTATCACAAAATATTTTTATATGGTCATAATGCAAATCATAATCAAGGAGAGTATGTTTCATCCAATGGACTTGAGCACAACAAGCCCTCGTCGCAACATACTCCGCTTCGATGGTTGAGAGGGCTACCGAATTTTGTTTCTTGGAAGACCATGAAACAAGACAATTACTAAGAAATTGACATGTTCCACTAGTACTCTTCCTATCCACTCTACAACCCGCATAGTCGGCATCCGAAAAACTCATCATTGAGAATTCTCCGGTTTTCGGATACCATAGACCCATTCCAATAGTTCCCTTAACATAACGAATAATGCGTTTTACCGCAATTAAATGAGATTCTTTGGGACAAGATTGGAATCTAGTACAAAGACACACACTAAACATAATATCCGGCCTACTAGCTGTTAAATACAACAAACTACCAATCATGCTTCTATATAATTTTATATCAACACACTTAACTTGGTCATCCTTATCAAGCTTGGTGGTGGTGGCCATGGGAGTGTTGCAAATTTTTGAGTCTTCAAGCCCAAATTTCTTGATGAGTTCCTTGTAGTACTTGGCTTGACATATGAAAATCCCATCACGCATTTTCTTGATTTGAAGTCTAAGAAAATAGTTCAATTCACCCATCAATAACATCTCAAATTCACGTTGCATACATTGTTCAAACTCCTTGCAAAGTAACTCATTAGTAGAACCAAAGATTATATCATCAACATATATTTGAACTATAAGAATGTCACTACCAACATGTTTAGTAAATAATGTGGTGTCTACTTTGCCTTTAACAAAATCATTTAAAATAAGAAAACTAGAAAACCTTTCATACCAAGCTCTTGGAGCTTGTTTTAAACCATACAATGCTTTATCTAGTTTGAAAACAAAATTTGGATGTACATGATCCACAAAACCGGGAGGTTGTTCAACATAAACTTTTTCATCAATAAAATCATTTAAAAATGCACTTTTTACATCCATTTGAAAAAGTTTAAAATTTTTATAAGATTCATAAGCTAGTGTGATCCGTATGGCTTCCAGCCGTGCTACGGGTGCAAAGGTCTCATCAAAGTCAATTCCTTCAACTTGAGTGTAACCTTGGGCCACTAACCTAGCCTTATTCCTAATAACATTTCCTGACTCATCCAACTTGTTCCTAAAAATTCACTTAGTACCAATTATTGGTCTATCATTGGGTCTAGGAACAAGGTGTCAAACTTGGTTGCGCTCTAATTGATTGAGCTCTTCTTGCATAGCAAGCAACCAATATGAGTCACCCTCAACTTCGAGGATGTTTTTGGTTCAAAATGAGATATGAATGCATAATGCCTACACAAATCATGGACTTTGGAGCGAGTGGTTACCCCTTTTGATACATCACCTATGATGAGATCTTTGGGATGATTGAGGCATATCTCCAATCTTTAGGAAGTGGTTGTGATTGTTCCACTTCATCCTTTTGAACTTCACCAATAGGTTCTTGCTTGTCTTCTTGGATGGGTGAGTCCTTCGAGGATATTTTCTCCATGTCCTCACCTAATGAGTCAATTTCTACAACATTCTCAACAATAACATTAGATTCTTCAAATTTAACATGCATAGATTCTTCAATAGTATGAGATGATTTATTGAACACTCTATATGCTTTGCTAGTACTAGAATAACCAACAAAGATTGCTTCATAAGCCTTAGCATCAAATTTACCCAAATTATCTTTGGTGTTCAAAACAAAACACTTGCATCCAAAAACTTTAAAGTATGAAACATTTGGTTTTCTTAAATGATAAATTTCAAAAGAGGTTTTGAAAGTATTTTTACACAAATAAATACGGTTAGAAATGTAGCATGCGGTGTTTACAGCCTCAGCCCATAAGTATTGAGGGAGCCCTATTCACTTATCACAGTCCTAGCCATTTCTTGAAGAGTTCTATTCTTCCTCTCAACTACTCCATTTTGTTGTGGAGTTCTAGGACATGACATTTCATGCTTAATTCCCTTTTCATCACAATAAGTCATGAAGAGTTGGTGACATACTCACCACCTCTATCACTTCTTATCCGTAAAATCGAAAGTCCTTTTTCTTTTCAACCCTTTTTCGAAAAATCTTAAAATGTGAAAAGTTTAATCTTTATGCTCTAAGAAGAAAACCCAAGTGAAACGAGAGAAATCATCTACTAAAACAAAAACATATCTATTTCCATTTAAGCTTTTAGTTTTAGTTGGTCCAAAAAGATCCATGTGAATCAATTCTAATGGCCTAGATGACATGATATCCTTGATTGGCTTGAAAGAAGACTTGGTTTGTTTCCCAAGTTGGCACGCACCACAAATGCGATCTTTTTCAAACATCAAACAAAGAATACCCTTCACCAATTCCTTAGAATTTATTCTAGCAAGGTGATCAAAAGATGCATGGCCTAATCTTCTATGCCATAACCAAGAAATCTCATCAAAAGCATTTAAACATTTAGTAGAGCAATCCAAATTAAGCATATCAATAATATAGACATTATTTTCACGAAATCCAGTGAGAATACAATCATTGGTTTTACAATCAAAAATTTTGCAAGAAGATTCATTAAAAACAACTTTGAGACCACGATCACATAGTTGACTAATACTAAGCAAATTATGTTTAAGCCCATCAACAAGAACTACATTTTCAATTAAAGGAGATGCACCAATCTTAATGTTACATATACCGATGATGGTGCCCTTGGAGTCATCTCCGAAGGTGATGGTGCCACCTTCAACGTACCTTGATAGGGTTGTAATATTATTGATGTCCCATGTCATATGCCTTGAACAACCACTATCAAGGGACCACCGCTCCTTACGTCTTAGAGTCTTGGTGTGTACCTACATCAAATAATTTAAGACTTGATTTTGATACCCATATTTTCTTGGGTGCTAAAGTGTTAGTGTTTTGAACCCAAACAAGATTATTTGTACTATTTATATGATCATAGCAAAATTTAGCTAAATGATCATTCCGACCACAATAAGTACATTTATAAATTCTTTCATATTTAAAAGCATAATGAGCATGTGGTTTATGAACATGTGGTTTGTGAGCATGGGTAGTTTTAGCATGATTGACATGTGATGTGTTGGCATGATGAACATGTGAAGTTTTGGCATGAGATGTTTTATCATGTTTAGCATGTGGAGTATGCATATACTTCTTTGAAAACATTTCTTCTAATTTAGTATTGTTAAAAGCACATTCTTTTAAAACATTTCCCAAATCATTGATTCTAGTTTTTAACATGAAAATTCATTTTCATCAATTTTAGGATATTTAGCTTTGCAAGCAACTCTATAGACATCAAAATCTTTGTGTTGAAATAAGAATAGAAGATAATTCATCCTTTTCTTTTGATGAAATGGCAATTTGATTTCTAAGCATTTCATTTTCCTTTTTCAATTTTGAACACTCTTCCTTTTTATCATCAAAACTTTCTGAAAGTTCAACAAAAGCTTGTAATAATAATTCTTTACTTATTTCACTTTCATCATTAAGTGATTGGGTAGTTACCTTACGTGTGTTTGCCATGAAACACACATTTGCCCTGTCGACTTCATCCTCGGATTCACTTTTCGAGTCCCAAGTGACTTTGTACACCTTCTTTTCAACCGGCTTCTTTTGCTTCAAGGAGGAAGATATCTTTTTCTTGAAATCTGGACAATCGGTCATGATGTGTCCGGGTTTCCGACAGTTGTAGCAAATGATTTTTTTCTCCTCCTTCCCTTCCCAACGCCTTCTATAGTTGAGCTTATTCTTTCGGTACATTCTCTTTACATTTCTCACAAGAAGAGATAGCTCCTCATCATCTTCTTCATCTTCTTCATCATCATAGTTGGTGGAGGAAGACTTGAAAGGTATAGACTTTTTCTTTTGAGGCGCCGCTTCTTCTCTAGCCTTTTTCTCCATCTCATGAGTCTTTAGATTTCCAATAAGGCTTATGTGCTCCATCTCGTCTTTGTCATTCAATTCCTTCAAGGTGGTAGCTTTGATTTCCCATGATGAAGGGAGAACACGAATCACCTTCCGCACCTTTTGGTCGTTACTTATTTCATCACCTAGAGAAGAAAAAGTATTTGTAATCTTAGTAAACTTAGTAATCATATCATCAATAGATTCATTATCTTGCATTTTAAAACTTTCATATTGGGAATGCAAGAGATCTATCTTAGCTTTCTTGACTTGTGATGTTCCCTCGTGAGTGACCAATAAGTGTTGCCAAATCTCATAGGCGGATTTGCAATGGATAACCCGTGTTAAGTCATCCTCATTCAAAGCTAAAAGTAGTGCATTTTGAGCCTTTGAATTAGCATCAAATTCCTTGGAGGTAAGTTCAGACCAAGTGTCCTCCTCACCTTCGGGTCTACTAAAAGGCTTGGTCAAAGACTTAGCAACTAGACTACCTAAAGATTGTAGAAAAATGTTCATCCTAACTTTCCATGTGGGAAAGTTGAGTCCATCAAATTTGGAGGGGTCTTAATGTTATCGGCCATCTTTACTAGTGTATGAATGAAGATATGAAAATAGTGATTAGCAAATTATAGGATCTCTCTAAGGATGTGAAGCCAAAAACTAGAGTCCTAACTCTGATACCAATTGAAACACCTAGAGGGGGGGTGAATAGGTGATAATGCTAATCAATGCACAAATTTAAAATGATATGATGCAACGATCACTCGAAACAAGATTAGAAGCCGAATACCCCGTGAAGGGCTCTGAACTCCTTCCTCGTGATTCCTCTAAATAAGAGTTTGAGGTGCGCAATGCAATCTTGTTGTGAGAGTATTGATCGACAATATAAGAATGAATGGAAAGCAAGTAAATAACACAAGTAAATCAATCGCAAACACAGAGATTTATTTCGAGGTTCAAGCACCCAGCTCTACATCCCCGCCTTCACCCAGAAGGATTTCAGATCCACTAGAACTTCCACAAAGGATTACAACCACAAGGGAGTACCCAACTCCTCAATCACACTCCTCTAGTCCAGAGGTAGTGGAGCCACAAATACAATAATTACTTGGTGATCAAAAGACCACAAACTCTCTTTTGAAAAACTTTTCTTTACAAAACCCTAGATAATAATGTATAGGATTGAAGCTCAAGGTTTGTAAGTGAAAAATAAATCAAAGTTGAAGAGAGTTTAGAATCAAAAACTTCAGAGAAAAATCAGAATTTTGAGCACAAAAACTGAGAGCAAAACTTCTTTTAAAGAGACTCAAGCTTTGATTTCTTTTTGCAAAAATTGTTGTGATTATTCTCAACCCTAATCACCCCTATTTATAGGATAAAGGTAGGGATTAAAAGGAAAACTATAAATTTGAATAATCAGGAAAGGTTAGACCAAAAACCAGCCTTAAACCTCGTTTGGAGAAGAAAAATACATTTTAAAACGTGTTTAAAAAACTAGCCGTTTAGGCTGAGAAAATGCACTCGGTCGACCTGCCGGTCGACCGATTTTCAAAAACATTTGACCGTTGCCAGCCCACGGTCGACCGCCTGGTCAACCGACACAAACAGAGACTAGGGTGCTTTCAGTCGGCCGAAGCTCGGTCGACCGATATGGGGTCCGGTCGACCGCCCGATCGACCGGGTAACGTTCACACATGCACGCACCCAACGGTCAGAACTGCGGTCGACCGCTCGGTCGACCGTTCTGACCTGAAACAGAGCCGGTCGACCGTCCGGTCGACCGCAACAGGTCAAAACAGTATATTTTGAAAAGTATTTTTTGAAGACAAGTTAATTTTCAAAAATTTATTTTGTCAAGACTAAGTACACTACATAAAATAGAGTTTGCAAATATTGAAATAGACATATTAAAATATTTTATACAAGAGAAAAATAATAATCTTTTTGAAAATCATGTGCAATTTGTGTGTGTGGGGAATTTGAGCTTCAACACTATATACTATCCTTTAACAAACTAAAATATAAAAACTATAAAGAAAGAAGTCTCTGAACCACGTTGTCGAGCTAGAGCCTCCTCTCCTATAAAAGAGTTCTCTTGCGCCATCAACCTATCAACATGCTTTTAGCGTAATTAACCTTGCAATATGCTTAAAGCCATCAATACTTGTTCAAACCTGAAACTCATTCTAAAATAACTTATTAGTACCAAATAGCTTCTATGTGTTTTGTTATCATCAAAACTTATACAAATAGAGAGTGTAACCTTTTGGGCCAACACTTTAACAGTGAAAAATGATTCGCGTGGTCTTATTACCTGAAATGGGGGCCTTCTGTGTGGAGAAACCTCCCATTTGAACCTCTGGAGCAACAGCGCTCGAGGAGGAAGCCACAGGCTTGGTCTTTGGGGCCCTTCTGATGGTGAATTCTTTAGGAAAGATGAAAAAAAGGAAGAAAAAGCTCGCAGCTTTTCTTGAGTTCTTAAGTTCTGGACGCGAAGATCAGCAAAGAAGAAAAGAGTATTGATTGAGAAATTTAAGAATTTATAAATAAGAATTTGAGTTGTAGAATTCTTTATTCTCAATGCTATCCGCTGTAGCAAGGGCTCAAGCGGGTCGTGATTCTCAGGGAAGGATGCGATGCAAGCTTTTCGACCCGATTCCTCTGTGTCTTCAAAATAAGAGAAAAGAGATTAGATTTGAGATATATGATATGAAAGATGTGGTTTTACTGATTTTCTACCACAACCCTATTGCAAGTTAAGGAGATTGATCATCATATTGAGGTGTATGTAATTCACCCTAGGTTATTAAGAATAATTCAAGCAAGAAAAACCAATACAAGATTCTAACTAAGTTACATTATTAAAAACTAAACTATGGTTCAACCTAACATCTAGGTACAGCTTAAGAGAAGATTAATCTTAAATTTAGGCTGTCCTAGTTTTTAAGTTTGAAGTCATGAAGAGTCTTTTAAATATGCAACCTAGATTAAGAAGTCTAGTTATCTGTTTAATCTTCAAGAAAAGTAATTATTAAACCTAGGGTTTCTAGAGATGGTCATCAATCCGATCAAAGCTTAACTGCTCTAGGGTTGCTTTAAGAATCTCAGCAAACCACTAGAGGAAATTAGTTCATCATTTTTTTTATCTTTTCAATTTATTTTTTTTATGTTGTTTAATAAGAAAGATTGCAAAGAAGCAAAGAAAAAGAAAACCAGAAAAGATCACAGAGAATGAAAACAAAGAGAAAGACAATAAATTAAATGAAAAAAAAGGTAACCTTTATTTGATCACAGCCTCCAAATACAAGCTCCTTCTTCCACAACGTGCATGAAACGAAAATTACAATCTTGCAGAAATTTAAAGAAAAATGGCTAAAAGAAAACCCTAAACGTCTCTGGATGGATTCTCTGCTGCGCCTGCAGGGATATTTATAGGTGCAGAATGTGATAGAGTCCCGGATAAACTTTGCTACGAAATCTGGTAGGCAGACTCATCAGAAATGCCGTGGAATTGCGGCTTTTGCCGTCGAATTGCGGCTGTACAGTGGAATCTGGCCACGTGCTTTGGCGCGTGGCTTCTCCTGGTCCGTCCGTCTGGTCGTTTGCTTCTGGAAGTTTGATCCTGGCTCTTTATCGTGGGATTTGGATATAACTTGGGAATCAAGTTATCTAGATTTCAAATCTCCCAATATCTTTATCCACGAATTTCCTTATTTTTGCACTCTTATCTTTAGCTTTTATTGTCATCTGCAAGTGTTTAGGGTTAGATAGAAGTCTATCCTTCCCTCATCTTTGATATTTGCAACTTTAACCCTTGTGTATTTGCATTTTTGCACCTGGGCTTGGACTTGGGCTTGGATCTGGGCTTTTGGGCTTCTTTAAGCTTTAATTCTTTATTTAATTCAACACTCAAGGCCTGCACATATTAAATAGCAAAATATTAATAAATGTACATTATTATATGAATAAATGTGAAAATGTGATAGTAAATATGATGACAATTATGCATTTTTCACTACCAATCACACCCCCACACTTATCTTTTTGCTCGTCCTCGAGTAAAAATCAAAAAGAAAAAGAAAATCTAATCTAACTGACTCACTTTTGTAGGAATCACGGTTGCACTTAGCATGTGCAACAAGCCGTTAAACCTCTAGGTTACCCTAGAGGACGAGTGTTGTCTCGTGAGGGTTTTCAGCGGATTACACCCACAAAATCCATAAAAAGGAAAATATTTGACTTATATTGGAAGAGACTAAGTAGTCTATAAGTTTTAGGATTATCATTTTTATTCATTCTTTAAACTTAGTCTTAATAAAGTCAATTGTTATTCATTTTAGGTAAGGATTAAAATTGAATGTTTGTATAGTCTTTTTCGTTACCAAAAGTCATACGCACCCTTGTGAATCTAGGAATTCCTTAACTTGGACTCTCATGCCTCATAATTATTATTATTGATATTATTTTTTTTTATTATTATTTTTTGATATATATAACTCATCTAATTTTCTTTCGTGTAAGTATCAAGGCTTCTTGAGGCCCTCATACCTAACTAATTGATTATTAGATGTGTTAGTACATATATAATATTTCTTAGTTTAGGCTTCCCATGTAGCGAACTTAAAGTCGATGACTCCCAAACCGGTCGGTCTTAGGGCACCAGGTGAGAAAAACACCCCGCGGACTCAAATTCGAGTGAACTAGGCCACAAAACTAAGGATTTTATTTATTAACTCACCTTTAGGCGTGAATACTTATGCTTCATGAGGCACATGTATCCAGCTTAATTAGTGATTGAATTTTTTTTTTTTTATATATATATATATGAGGCACAAGGGTCTTTGTCTTAGAATCCTAGATATGCATTAGGTATGCACAATTCATTAAGGTAAAAATCAAGACTAATTACTTATTCAATTTTTCCTCCTATACCTAAAATTTAAACAATTTATTTATTTTGACTAAGTCTTTAGAAATCCTAATCATGATTTTCCTAATCCTTAAAGCTAACTTAGGTTTCTTTCAAAAATAAGTCAAAATACTGTCCTTTTTATAATAAATTTTTTTTTTATAAAATTTTTTTATTTTTATTTTTAAGAAATGTTAGAACAAATAAAGAGAAAAATATTTATTTATTTAATTTTTTTTATTATTTTTTTATTATTTTTTTATTTATTTATTTATATATATATATATATATATATATATATATATATATATATATATATATATATATATTACATACCCTTCCCCCACACTTGTTTCATGCATTGTCCCTAATGTATGAATGAAATGCATGGATGCATGAACTGGCAGAAAGATATAATCACCGATACAGTGGGTCAAAAAGACCCATCGCCGCATTAGCTTCCGGCACAGACTCCAAAAAGATTTTAAGACGTTGACCATTTACCTTGAATGCATTGCCATTTTTGGGATCGTAGATCTCTATGGCTCCGTGTGGAAACACCGTCTTAACAATGAATGGCCCTGTCCATCTTGACTTCAACTTGCCGGGAAAGAGGTGAAGTCTAGAGTTATAGAGTAAAACTTTTTGTCCTTGGACAAAAGTTTTTCTCGTGATGAGTTTATCATGAAAAACCTTAACTCTATCATTCACAATCTTTGCATTATCGTATGCATCATTCCTCAACTCCTCTAGTTCAGAAATTTGTAATTTCCGAAACTCACCGGCCTTATCTAAATCGAAATTTAGCTGCTTAATTGCCCAAAGGGCCCGGTGCTCTAGCTCGACAGGAAGGTGGCAAGCCTTTCCAAAGACTAGTCTATAGGGAGACATTCCTAGAATCGTCTTAAAGGCAGTCCTATATGCCCATAGGGCATCCACCAGTTTGGTGGACCAGTCCTTCCTATTCTGATTCACAGTCTTCTCCAAAATGAGCTTGACTTGCCTATTAGAAACTTCTACCTGTCCGCTAGTTTGAGGATGGTAGGGCGTAGACAACTTGTGAGTAATGGCATATTTTCGCATAAGAGCTTCAAAAGTTCTATTGCAAAAATGTGTGCCATTGTCACTAATGATGGCTCGAGGGATTCCAAAGCGTGAGATGATATTATCTTTCAAGAATTTGACAACAACTTTGTTGTCATTTGTCATGCAAGGGACAGCTTCTACCCATTTTGACACGTAGTCTACGGCCAACAAGATGTATTGGTGCCCAAACGAATTAGGGAAGGGTCCCATAAAATCGATGCCCCAAACATCGAAAAGTTCTACTTCTAGAATAGGATTTAGGGGCATCATATTTCGTTTGGAAATTCATCCTATCATTTGACATCTTATGCAAGTTTTGCAATACTCAAATGCGTCTCTAAACACAGTTGGCCAATAAAAGCCACTTTGCAGAATTTTCTCGGCAGCTTTGCGGGGACCAAAATGTCCACCGCAAGCGAACTCATGACAGAAAGCTAGAACACTTCTAGTTTCCTCGTCGGGGACACATCTCCTAATGATTTGGTCGCTACAATATTTGAAAAGATAAGGATCTTCCCACATGTAATACCGGACTTGAGATAAGAATCGGTATCTATCCTGTTTAGACCAATTAGATGGTGTTTGGTTTGAGACTAAGTAATTTACTATGTCAGCAAACCATGGCTCCTTAGAGATGGCTAGAAGTTGCTCATCGGGAAAATTGTCATTGATGGGCAGTTTGTCAGAAGGTGCGTTTGGCACACGAGAGAGATGATCTGCTACGACATTTTCGACACCATTTTTATCTCGAATTTCGAGATCGAATTCTTGAAGTAGAAGGATCCAACGAATGAGTCGGGCCTTCGCATCTTTTTAAGCATAAGGTATCGAAGTGCAGAATGGTCAGTGAAAATCGTGGTCTTAGTCCCAAGTAGGTATGGACGGAATTTCTCCAAAGCGAACACTACAGCCAAGAATTCCTTCTCGGTTGTAGTATAGTTCATTTGGGCATCATTTAGCGTCCTACTCGAATAGTAGATCACGTGCTGCTTGTTATCCTTACGCTGTCCTAAGACAGCACCTATCACAAAATCAGAAGCATCGCACATGATCTCGAAAGGTTTGGACCAGTCCGGAGGTGAGATGATAGGAGCAGAGATAAGTTCCACTTTCAATTTCTCCCATGCACTATGGCACATATCATCAAAGATGAAGGACACGTCTTTAGCCAGAAGGTTTGTAAGGGGTCTAGCAATTTTGCTAAAATCCTTAATGAACCTACGATAAAATCCAGCGTGTCCTAAGAAAGACCGAATGTCCTTCACGCAACGTGGAAGTGGAAGTTTGGCTATGATCTCCACCTTGGTCTTGTCTACCTTAATTCCTTCCCTAGATATCTCATGACCTAGGACAATCCCTTGTTGCACCATGAAGTGACACTTTTCCCAATTGAGGGTCAAGTTCTTTTCGGTGCACCACTCAGCACTAGCTCCAAGTGATGGAGACACTGGTCAAATGAATTTCCATAGACGGAGAAGTCATCCATGAAAATCTCTAAGAAACGCTCGACCATATCAGAAAACAGACTTAACATACAACGTTGGAATGTGGCGGGTGCATTGCATAAGCCGAAAGGCATTCGACGGTAGGCAAATGTCCCAAATGGGCACGTGAACGTTGTCTTCTCTTGGTCCTCCGGGGCTATAGGGATTTGGTTATACCCTGAATAACCGTCCAAGAAGCAGTAATACTCATGACCGGCTAATCTTTCCAGCATTTGGTCGATAAATGGGAGGGGAAAATGATCTTTCCTAGTGGCTGCGTTCAACTTGCGGTAGTCTATGCATACTCTAACCTTGGTAGGTAATCGTGTTTGCACTAACTCATGCTTGTCGTTCTCTACCACAATAAAGCTGGACTTCTTAGGGACCACATGCATTGGGCTAACCCATTCGCTATCGGAAATGGGATAAATGATCCCATTATCTAACAGTTTCACTATTTCGGCTTGTACAGCCTCCTGCATAAGTGGGTTTAGCCTACGCTGTGGATCCCTTTTCGGTCTAACCCCTTCATCTAGATGAATACGATGCTGGACTATCGTAGGGCTCAGTCCCTTAATATCTGCCATAGTCCAACCAATGGCTTCCCTATGTCTCCTAAGGGTTGCCAATAGGTCCTCCTCTTGCCTATTGGTCAAATTAGATGCAACTATGACCGGTAACGTCTCTTGTTCACCTAGGTAGGCGTACTTAAGATGTTTAGGCAAGGCCTTTAACTCCAAAGAAGGAGGTGGCTCAATGGGTGGAGGTGTTAAGCTAGAATCTCCCATCTCTATAGAACTCAGATTTGATTCCCATTCGATCTCATCAAGGCTGAGATCACTTACTTCTAAGTCTTCCTCTTCCTCTGACTCTAGTATTATCTCCTCATTATGCTCACTCGTCATGTTCTCAATGAAGTTAACCTCAAAGGGTTGGTCGGTCACATCGTAGGGATGCTTACCTAGGTTGAAAACATTGACTTCCTTGGTCATATCCCCAAAAGTCAGTCTCATGGAACCGTTTCTACAATTTATAATTGCATTTGCGGTTGCTAGGAACGGTCTTCCTAAGATAACGGGAGTTTGGGACCTAGGATTAGACACAGGTTGTGTCTCTAAGACAATGAAATCGACCGGGTAAATGAATTCTCCCACCCGTATGAGAACGTCATTGATCTCTCCTTAGGAACTTTGATAGAGCGGTCAGCCAACTGAATAGTGACTTGGGTCGGGTTGAGTTCACCTAATCCAAGTTGTTGATATACGGAGAAAGGGAGCAAATTGATGCTAGCTCCTAAATCGAGGAGTGCTCGATTGATTTCGGCTCGACCTATGGTGCAAGAGATGGTGGGGCAACCAGGGTCCTTATACTTAATAGGGATCTGGTTGGACAATAGCTCACTAATGTTAGTGGCTAGGAAAACCTTCTTATGCACATTAGTCTTTCTTTTCTTGGTGCACATGTCCTTAAGGAATTTGGCATAACTAGGGACCTGTTGGATTGCATCAAGAAGTGGGATGTTTAGCCTAACTTGATTGAACACCTCTAATAATTTCTCCATATGTGCATTGTTGTTGCTTCTAAGCCTATTTGGAAATGGAGCTATAGGCTGGTGCACCTGTCCTGCTGACTTTTCAACTTCAGTTTCATTGGAGCTGGGTGGAGAGGGAGTGGAGCTAGATGGAATGGATGACTGAGATGGATCCTGTGGCATGGATACTTGATTAACAACTTGTTTTCCCGATCTGAGTGTATGAACCATGTGACACTGATTTGGGTCTTGAGCCTCATTGGCTGGCCTAGGATTCCTAGGATTTGGCAATGGTTGACTCGATAGGGTCCCCCTCTGTCTCTCTTGCTGGTTCAACTGGATCTCTATCCTAGTTAAGACTTGAGCCAGCGTGTCGTGGCTTTTAACTAGGGTGTCCACCTTTCTTTCCATGTTGGACAGCCTTGTTTCTATTTGTGAATATTGGAAAGAGGGTGGAGGATTTTGACTAGGAAAACTCTGCTGATAGGGCGGATTTTGAAAATTGTTGGAGAATTTGGGCCTAGTCTGCTCAATGTTGCTCGGGTCCCATGAAAAATTGGGATGGTTTCTCCAACCGGGATTGTAGGTGGGCGAATAAGGATTGTTGGCGGGCCTTGTGAAGACCGCACTCATATGTTCGGGCAAGCTTTGATGCGCGATGAAGACAGGACATTCCTCGAACACATGGTTCATATCTTGACAATAAGTACAGCCCGCCGAAGATGTTGGGCTGACTTGGTTCACAGAGACTGGCTCTTTTGTTTCAAGAGCCTCCAGTCTTCGCATAACAGCAGCTAACTTAGCATCAGTTGCTACATTGGCCTCAATGGAATGGAAACCTCCTTTAGAAGAAGTAGGGTCATTAGTCCTAAATTTTTCTGGAGTAGGTTCCCATTGGATGGTATTTTCAGCTAATTCCTCATACAATTGCCATCCTTCATTTTCATTTTTTTTCATAAATCCTCCTTGGCACATGAATTCTAACAATGTTTTAGTTTGATATTCTAATCCATCATATAGAACTTGGCAAAGTCCCCATTTCTCTATCCCATGGTGAGAGCATTGGGCAAGGAGGTCCTTGAAACATTCGAAATATTTCCAAAAAAGGCTCATTGGCTGTCTGCTTAAACTGTAGGATATTCTTCCTAATCAATGCAGTCTTGTAAACGGGATAAAATTTCTTTAAGAATACCTTAACAAAATTATCCCAAGAAGATATAGAACCAACCTCTAGACTGTATAGCCATTTCTTTGCTAAATCCTTCAAAGCAAAGGGGACAAACCTAAGTTTGATGTCATCTTTTCCTAACTTAGGAATATTCATCATGAGACATACTTCCTCAAATTCCCTTATGAAGAAGTATGCGTCCTCGGATTCCAACCTATGGAATTTAGGAAGGGTGTTGATGTATTGTGGCTTAAGCTCAAATGGGTCAACACCTTCATCGTTAAGCTTGATGCAGGAAGGAAGAGAGGTCCTGATAGGATAGATCCTATCTTGGAGAGACGGCGGTTGTGCCATGTGTAAGTCGGGCTTATTCTCTGGTGGTGAACTAGTCCTACTTAGCCTGGATGTAAGTTGGTCTCTCGACCAAGTGAGCATGCACAATTAGCAACCAAGTTCACCCAATCAACCAAAAAAGAAAAACAAACAAAAAATCCTATTCTAGGGTAATCCTTGACCTAGACGACTCCTAACTTTAGACTGTCCTTAGGAGGTCTATTGTCGACGTTAACCACAAGCTAATCGGCCAGGCAGGTGGCAAGACCGGTGGGAGGTTTTCCGTCAGAGACGTTCCTTAATTAAATAACCACCGTTCTTCGGGCTTTCGGCCCTCAATCCCTGCCTAGACACCGATTTGACAAGGGTTAATTTCGAACAATTTTCCTCCTTCGGTCAATCTCCTATTGAGTCCGAGTTAACCTCGGGCCAACGTCTAGTCAAATTTTACTTAAAGTTAGGGTTGTGAGTGTGACGGATATGATTTATGGGCCAAGGAAGGGTGATGAAATCCCCACCTTATCTTATTTATGGGTTATGCCCTTAAAATATTTTGTGTACGTGTAAAGCTGTAGAAAAGTAATCACTCAAGAAAGCAGTAAACAACCAAGAGTGTTTCCTAATCTATATGCTATGCAAACGTACCTTGTCGCCAGCACTCTTCAACAGAATTAAAGAAAATTAAAATAGACACGTGCCCTAAATGCAAGAGTCTAAAATTTTTTTTTTATTTTCAACAAATGGTTTAATGTTATTAATTAGCAGTTGCAGAGTGATCACAGAGAATTTTAATCACAGAAATAAACACTTTTTGCAATTCTGAGCAACCTGCAGAAAGACTGGTCAGTAGGGAACTACTCTTGCCGCGGAAATACGGCTCTTGCCGCGGATCCGCGGCTAAGAAGTAGGCTCTGATGCTCTGCCTTCGAGGGCAGAGGCACAGAGTTGCTATGTGTCCTTGCTGCTGCTCTGTTTTCCTGTTTCTCTGTATCTGCAAACAGAAAGAATAAAAAATGATTAGTTCTGAGGAAATCGTGTCGTTCCTTCCCCGGCAACGGCGCCAAAATTTGATTGAGAAATTTAAGAATTTATAAATAAGAATTTGAGTTGTAGAATTCTTTATTCTTAATGCTATCCGCTGTAGCAAGGGCTCAAGCGGGTCGTGATCCTCAGGGAAGGATGCGATGCAAGCTTTTCGACCCGATTCCTCTGTGTCTTCAAAATAAGAGAAAAGAGATTAGATTTGAGATATATGATATGAAAGATGTGGTTTTACTGATTTTCTATCACAACCCTATTGCAAGTTAAGGAGATTGATCATTATATTGAGGTGTATGTAATTCACCCTAGGTTATTAAGAATAATTCAAGCAAGAAAAACCAATACAAGATTCTAACTAAGTTACATTATTAAAAACTAAACTATGGTTAAACCTAACATCTAGGTACAGCTTAAGAGAAGATTAATCTTAAATTTAGGCTGTCCTAGTTTTTAAGTTTGAAGTCATGAAGAGTCTTTTAAATATGCAACCTAGATTAAGAAGTCTAGTTATCTGTTTAATCTTCAAGAAAAGTAATTATTAAACCTAGGGTTTCTAGAGATGGTCATCAATCCGATCAAAGCTTAACTGCTCTAGGGTTGCTTTAAGAATCTCAGCAAACCACTAGAGGAAATTAGTTCATCATTTTTTTTATCTTTTCAATTTATTTTTTTTATGTTGTTTAATAAGAAAGATTGCAAAGAAGCAAAGAAAAAGAAAACCAGAAAAGATCACAGAGAATGAAAACAAAGAGAAAGACAATAAATTAAATGAAAAAAAGGTAACCTTTATTTGATCACAGCCTCCAAATACAAGCTCCTTCTTCCACAACGCATGAAACGAAAATTACAATCTTGCAGAAATTTAAAGAAAAATGGCTAAAAGAAAACCCTAAACGTCTCTGGATGGATTCTCTGCTGCGCCTGCAGGGATATTTATAGGTGCAGAATGTGATAGAGTCCCGGATAAACTTTGCTACGAAATCTGGTAAGCAGACTCATCAGAAATGCCGTGGAATTGCGGCTTTTGCCGTGGAATTGCGGCTGTACAGTGAAATCTGGCCACGTGCTTTGGCGCGTGGCTTCTCCTGGTCCGTTCATCTGGTCGTTTGCTTCTGGAAGTTTGATCCTGGCTCTTTATCGTGGGATTTGGATATAACTTGGAATCAAGTTATCTAGATTTCAAATCTCCCAATATCTTTATCCACGAATTTCCTTATTTTTGCACTCTTATCTTTAGCTTTTATTCTCATCTGAAAGTGTTTAGGGTTAGATAGAAGTCTATCCTTCCCTCATCTTTGATATTTGCAACTTTAGCCCTTGTGTATTTGCATTTTTGCACCTGGGCTTGGACTTGGGCCTGGATCTGGGCTTTTGGCTTCTTTAAGCTTTAATTCTTTATTTAATTCAACACTCAAGGCCTGCACATATTAAATAGCAAAATATTAATAAATGTGCATTATTATATGAATAAATGTGAAAATGTGATAGTAAATATGATGACAATTATGCATTTTTCACTACCAATCAAGTATAATGATAACTCTTAAAAGACTATTGTCCTTATATAGACACAATAATCGGCCAAGATACATGGCCCGTATCTCAAGACCGATCGTCATTAGACGTGTGGCAACGGGCCTAGAACGCGGATCTCGCGTTTTAAAAAGGACAGCGTCTCTTCAAGCTCCACTAGACACGTGGCTGTATGGGTCAAAAAATTATAATTCTAAAATTCTTTTAATTGAATAGAAGATTACAATGGATACAATCTAATTACAAAAGAGAGAGAATCTTTTTATTGATTCTCCACTTTTTTTAAAATGGGTTCTTCACGTGGCGGTGGAGAGTGAGTCTTGCTCCCCATTGACCAGCCGATGTCAAGTTCCTCTTGTGAATCCTCTCTTTGGATCTACTAATGAAGTAGCACAGCTCCTATCAGTAATGAAATCTCAAAGAGATTTAAAGAACTTGAACTTAACAAGTTAACAAAAAGAGTCGAACTCTTTTCAGTCTACAAGAGCTTCAAGGTCGAACTCTGGCGAGGTAGCTCCCCCCCTCTGCCTATGACTTTTTAGATTTCTCCACCAGGACTCTCCTTTTTAGCCCCTTTCCAGAGGTCCCCCTCCTCTAGCTATTCATACTTATTTATAGAGGAATTGGGATGTAACTGTCCCCTTAAAACTCTCCATTAATGGAGATGAATCCCTTATTAAGTGGGGAGAACGTGGGAGTGATTGAACCAGTCATGGCTGATAATTACAGCAGAAATACGGGTCTCGCATTAGACGCGGACCTCACTCTGATGTTGAGACGTGGAGCTCACAGGCTCGCGTCTGTGTTAGAACGTGAGCTTCTCAGGCTCGCATTTAAATTGAAACGTGGAGTTGGCTGAGATTCGCGTTTGACAAAGAACGTGAAGTTCGCATATGATGACCTCCATATTTGATAAAGGATGTGAGGTCCGCGTCTGGCGACCTCCGCGTTTGACAAAAGACGCGAGGTTCATGTCTGAGGTTGGAACGCGACCTCCGCTTTTGACAAAGGACACCGTCTGAGGTTAGAACGTGACCTCCGCATTTGTGAGATCCGCATCTGAGGCTTTGTCTTTAGTAATTTTTTGATAGCCTACAGAACCCCCTCCAAAGTTTTCAAAACTCGGCGGTTGACTGAGATGGATTTCAAAATACTTTGGACTTCGGTTGAATCTGGGCTCCTGTAATCAGACTGGCATTCTTCTGAGAGGCGGTCTCTTGGCGTGCTCTAAGCTCGATCCTATCTGGATGATGGTCTTCCTGAGTGTAATATTGAACTTCTTGAAGCCTCCAGGAAAGATCGTCACAAGTATTTTAGAAACTCAGTATATCACTGTTATGAGCTCAGTTTTCTTGGTGTACTGTTAAACTGGTGGAGTTATCGATTGCTCTTACTAGTGTACTATTGAACTAATTACAGAAGTAGGACATACTCCTTGTATTTGAAGAGAGAGGATGCAGCTCTCACAGACGCGGTTCTGGCACACTGATCAAGTGGAGACGCAAACTTCACCAAAGTTGAGACGCGACTCTCAATTGTTATAGAGATATGACTCTCAATTATTGTAGAGACACAACTTTTACTTGTTGTTGAGACGCGACCCTTAAGTTCGTTGAGACACGGCTCTGTGCTTGAGATGCGAAGATCAAGCTCAAAGCTTTTTGAAAGAGTTTTAATTGCCAGAGGTGTGATATTAACTTAGCAAATTAAATAACTCTAGTGGGAAAATTTGAGAAAGTTATTGTCAGAGGTGTGATGTTAACTTGACAGTAGGATCTGGACTTGTGTTTTGAACAAGTTTTGTGGACTTGCTATTCTATTTATGAGAATAACAAGTGGAGTTTGATCCTCCAGGAATTATATCCGAGTCTGTTGTCAGAGGTTTAGTGTTAACATGACTAGAACTCTATTAAAAATCAATGGAATGTAAAGTTACTGTTAGAGGTATGATATTAATATAACAGCATTGATTTTGTGATCTACGCAAGTTAAGTGGACCTGTCATTCTATTAGAGAGAATGACAAGTGGGATTGGATTTGTTGAAGATCTATAGAGATTTTTACTGTCAGAGGTATAATGTTAACGTGAAGGGTTTGGGGTTTGCAATTTGAGCAAATTGAATTGTCAGAGGTATGATATTAACTTGATAAAGTGTGTGCTAGAGGTGTAATATTAATTTAACACCACGAAAGTCTCATTTTCACTAAGAAATTCGAAAGAAGATCATTGTCATAGGTGTAATTTTAACTTAACAATGAAATGTATGCCAGAGGTGTGATGTTTAACTTAGCATTGAAAGGTCTCATTTTCACTGAGAAAATCGAGGAGATTAATATCATAGGTGTAATGTTAACTAAACAGTGAGGTAAATGCTAGAGATGTTATATTAACTTAGCATTTAACATCTCGGCTTTGGACAGAAAGCTCGAGGAAAGATTATTGCCATAGGTGTAGTGCTAACTTAACAATAAAATGGATGCCAGATGTGTGATATTAACTTGACATTAAATGTCTCATTTTCGGTAGGAAAATTGAAAGAATTGCTGTCATAAATGTAGTGTTAACTTAATAGTGAGTTATATTGCGATATGAACAACTTTGGTCGGAAGTGTAGTAGTAATTTGACCAAGAGATTCTGTGATTTGAGCAGTTTGGTGGATTCGCCATCTATTGAAGAGGGCAGGCAAGTTGAAATTTTGGTCAGAGGTGTGATGTTAACTTGACCGGAATTTGTCTACTGTTAGAGGTGTAATTTTGAACATAATATTATTTTGAGTAGACTTGTCATTCTATTGAAAAGAATTGACAAGTTAAAATTTTACCCCACAGGATACATCAAAGTCTTACTGTCAGAGGTGTAATGTAACATGAAAGGTTCGATCTATAATTTATTCCACCTAGGAAATTGAGAAAAATCACTATTAGAGGTTTAATGTTAACTTAACAGTGGATATGCCAGAGGTATAATGTTAACTTGGCATGTTTGATCTGTGATTATTTCACAGGAGAAACAGTCATAGGCTTTTTGTGGTTCTCTGGAAATTGGTAAGAGATTTTGGAGGGAAAGGAGGGATCAGGTCCCTCAAGATTTTTGGTCAAATCTTCAGTTATCAACAAATTTGATATGCCTTTACCAACTACCATTTGAGTTGGGCCAACCATGCTATTCTCCGCAGCATGATGAGTTATCGAGGATTTTTTCGTGGGCTTAAAATCTAACTTTTTCCTCATCCTTAGCCGTCAGAGGCGTTGGATTGTTATTCCATAGATAACTTCTAAAATCCTGCTGGGATTAAAAAAGTATAAACTCCGCGGGAAACTTATAGAGAGATTGGAGTTCCCTTTGAGTACTTATTCGATCGGAGGTGTGGTGTTAAACTTGATTAGGGATAGTACTTCTTTTTTTTGCTTTTTTATGAAAATACACCTAGAGGGGGGTGAATAGGTATACAAGCTAATCTAATGCAAATGATGCAGAATTAAAAACTTTTATGCTAATGAAAACTATTAAGTTAACACACAAGGTATAACACAAGAGTGTAGCCGAATTCCCGGTGAAGGGCTCTGAACTATCTCCTCAAGATTCCTCTAGATTAAGAGTTGAGGTGCCACTATGACTCTCTTGGTTGAATACAAGTGTGAGCAAACAATTCCAAGCATATATCAATAAAGCACAAGATATATCAAGCATATAACGAAATAAACAATATAAGTTTGCAAGATATATAAACACAAGTGTGAGAGAGAGACAGAGAGAGCAATCGCAAACACAGGAGAATAGTTTCGAGGTTCGAGCACCCTTGTTCTATGTCCCCGCCTTCAACACTATGAAGGATTTCCACTAGAATCGATCCCACTGGATCACTCGGTGTCGCAACACCTACAATGAATTCACATTAGAACTCTTGGACTCATTAGTCTCTTTCTTGTTCCCGCAATAATAACACACGCAAGCACGCTAGCTTGTCGAGACCGCACCTCTACAACTCCTCCAATCACAAGTCGGAACACTTGGTGATCACTTCACTTGATCACCACAAAACTCTCTTCACCAAGGCCACAACCTCTACAACTCCTCACAATATAAGGATGAAACCTTGTGATCACTTCTCTTGATCACAAAAATAACTCTCACAACAAAGCTCCTATAGGATGGATTTAGCAATGGAAAGCTCAAGTTGGTGTGAGAAAAACAAGATAGAGATGTGGTGAAAAACTCAAGAAATGTCTTTTGAAAACACTCTTGAAAACTCTCCTTTTGATATGGAAATATTAGCCCTAAAACAAGTGGAGAAAACCCTAAGAGATATAGGAAAAACTGGCTTTAAAACTCCCTTGAAATCTTGTATAAAACAGCCCAAAACAGCACCCTTATATAGACTCCTAAAAACTAGCCGTTGGGGTCAAAATGACCTGTAGGTCGACCGGCCGGTCGACCAGCCAACGGTCATATTTCTGACTGTTGGGGTCTGCCGGTCGACCGCCCGGTCGATTGCGCCCTGGGCATGACTTGTCGGTCGATCGCCCAGTCGACCGGGGCCAGATCTAGAGAGCAAAGCTCTCTGGACGGTTGACCGCCCGATCGACCGGCCCTCAAGCCAAAGGGTTGTGCTCGTTCTGTGCACATCGATCGATCGACCGAGATCACCCGATCGACCGACTTCTGTCTCGGTCGATCGGTCGGTCGACCGCCAGAAGGCCTTGTCTGAAATTTTCAGAATAAAAACTTGATTTTTAAAACTCTTATAAAATCCCATAAAATCACATAAAATCTACAAAAATATGTTTATTGAAATACTTTAAAGTACAAATATGTGTGATCAAAAATCAATACATATTACAAACTTTTTGAACCATTTTTGTGATATAAAAATTTTGCCTTAAACAAAAATCCGTTTTTTTCAAAATCAATCTTTAAAAAAATAATTTTTTCAGAACTTCTCCAAATATAAAAACAAGATATTTTAAACACTTTTGAAGCTTAGTGTGTTGGATATGATCCAATACGCATATAAGAGGAAATATCTATGTTTTTGATAATAAGCTCTAAAATAAGTTTTGATAAATACAAAACTCAAACACATGATATAGAAACATCAAATAAATTTTTCTAAATATTTGAACCAACAATGTGTATGGATGAAATCCAAAACACATATGAACCATATAATCTCGTTTTGATGAAATCTAATCTTGAAACATAAGGATGTATACTTTGAAGCTCAAAAACCAAAATGGTATTTTCTAAAACTTAACTATTTTATGAAAATACTATACAAATTTTTTGTGTGTGTGTATGAGCTTGAGCAATTCACAACTAAACTATCCTGCACATTTTATTTAAAAACAAATCTTTAAAACTTAAAAACATGACACAAGTCTTGAAAATCTTCTTCTCCGTCTTGACTTGGTCAAAACCCTGATCCATGAGCTAGACTCCTTTTGAGTACTTGATGCGATCGTGATGCGCGAGCTCTTGAATCAATACGTGCTAGCTTCAAAACTTGACTTCGAATCTTTTATTGAAGCTAAACACCTACTAAGATCTTGATCAAATATCTGAAATTATATAAACACAAGGTCATTAGTACTATAATTACATGAGTTAATCATCATCAAAACTAGAGTGATGGGCCTTTGGGCCAACAATCTCCCACTTTTTGATGATGACAAAACTCATGCAGTAATATATGCATGGATTAAAAATAAGCTTCATAAAAGCTCCCCCTTAACTCATGCATAGCAATAAACATAAAGATATCCAATGAAATGCATAAATAAACACAAACATATATGTATAAATAAAGATATAAACATGCATATATAAACTCTCAAAAAATTTCTCCCCTTTTGTCAATTCATCAACAAAAGGGTGAAGACATACAAATAATAAAAATGTATATGCGATATACCTTCATGAAGAGGAGAGGCGTAAAGTTAGCTCCCCTGCATACATGCATTATGTAACACCCCATCCTCGGTATACGTGCACAGTTACGTATCCTGATTTTTGGTGCATTTTATTATTATTATTTTATTTTATTTTCTGCTATTTAAATACTTACTCATATAGCAGTACTGCATGATTTGACCTTTTCAGTATTCAGATTTGACTGATTTCAGTTTCAAATATTATTTTTTAATATTCTAGATTTTTCATAATTTTCTGGAATTTTTCAGAATTTAATTGTAAATCTTCAAAACCGGTGTCGACCAGTGTCGCTGACCGACTCTCAGATTTTTAATTCACAAACGGAGTTGAAAATCTAGAAACGTCTTTCACAGTATTTCTTAAAATCATGTTTTCTATCTAAATGATTTTTTTGATAATTTTTAGAAATTATCAAAAATCTGGCCTACCCGGTGTAGACACCGTCTACAGTGGATTCCAGGATTTTTATCTTGAAAATGAGATTGAATTTTTGAAAATCGATTTCACTAAAAATCTTAAAATAATATTTCTTATTTTTGAGAATTTTTGGGAGACTTTTCGAGATACTTTATCTTTTGGGCTTTTCTGGGATTTCCGGTGTTTTTCCCAGATACCAGAGTTTATCCAGATATTCCACTTTTCTCTTTTTTCATTTTTCTCTCTCCTTCCTCATACGCGAGTTTCGCCAACTGGACTTAGCAATTAATGCGGAGACCTTCCCCTTGCTGCAATAAATGCTTATGGGCTAAATCAACTCAAGTCCAATCACCATGCCTTTTTGTCTTTTCTGATTAAACGCAGCTTTGCTTCCTCCCTGGACGCAAACCCCATCCCTGCGTCTGGGCAAGTGCCAGACGTAGGTTTTCATTCTTATATGAGACGCAGGTTTTCATTCTTAAATGAAACACATGTTCCATTTTGGAGGGAGGGTATAATTGTAATATCCCCAAAACTTCCCATTATATAACTCTTCCTTTCATTCTCTCTCTTGGATTATTTTTCTTTCTTCTTCCTGGCTCCAACAGCCAACGAGCACAACAGCAAAAAATAGCCCTTGGCTGGCCATTCTCACCATTCCACCCTCCATATATACCACCATCTCCACCACAAATCCCTCCACCTCATTCTCCTCCATCTCCTCCTCCATTTCCAACCACAAACACCATCTTCTTCAACCTCTTTCACCAAGAAACATCCAAGAACCCATCTTCTTCACCAAGCTTCACCACCATCTCCACCACCACCTGCACCACCGTAGCCACCACCAAGCATACCACCTTCACCTCCTCGTCGACCTCTTTCTAACGGACTATAGATTCGTCCCCCGCAACAACGTTTGCAAGATCCCGTTTTGAAATGGTGAACTAGACTTGCACCTCCATCTTCTCCAAACTACCACAACCCCTCTCCATCAACTTGTGAGGACCGGCCACTCCTTTTGGATTGGGGCCGCGTTCTTCTTCGTTGGCAAGACTCTGGGCCGGTACCCTCCTTTTGGATTGGGGCCGAGCTTTATCACCGTAGATTTTCCGGTAATCGTTTTGGTAACAAACTTGGCAAAGAACTCATCTTCCTCACTTGGCATTTCTTACAGGACGTCGGACGCATTTTAGGCGAGTAACTCTACTCGCCAAGACTTGGATACTATTTTCATACTTGTAATTTTATCAAATAACGCAACCCTCAAAGTCAGGTTCTGTTCTCTGTTTTGCACTCTGTTAGTCGACTTGACCCAGTCATTAGTCGACTTGAACCCTTTATTAGTCGACTACCCCCTTGTCCCAAGTCGACTAACTCATTGAAACGCAACCTTACTTCTGAAACGCGACTTCATTAGTCGACTACCCATTTCTCCCTAGTCGACTAACTCTTTCCTGAAGACGCGGTCTTGTGAGACGCGGCCTTGTGAGACGCGGTCTTGTGAGACGCGGCCTTGTGAGACGCGGTCTTGAGAGACGCGGCCTTGTGAGACGCGGCCTTGTGAGACGCAGTCTTGTGAAACGCAGCCTCATTAGTCGACTAACCCTTTTTTCTAGTCGACTAACTTTTCTCCTGAAGACGCGACTCTTTGAAACGCGACCCTATTAGCCGACTTGGCCTTCCCCTATAGTCGACTAACTCCTCTATAAGTCGACTACTTGCCTCTCCCTAGTCGACTAACTTTGGCTATTTGCTGTGGTTAATCACTTTCTTGGAAATGAACCTTATACTCGAGACATGTATTATATATTGTTATTTCATGGCATGTTACTTGACAAATATCACCCCTTGTCATGCTATCTCTTGACACCAGGCATGACACACATGACTCTCATAATTATCACGATAACGGGAATGATAACCGGACTTTATGATTTACCAATTTGATTTACATGATAGTACAAATTATACTCCTGATACTCCTGTTTTTACAATATTCCTGACTTGCTCCTGTTCATTCCCGAAACCTGATAATTATCTAAAGAATTCATAAAATAAGACAACTTGCATCGGGTCGGGGGAAATACGCGGCTATCAATATATGTTCGTGTTTACAGTGGTATTAGGTATGTTGTGCAACTAAATTTCCGGTCTGACCTGTGGGCCTCCAGGCGACCGAGGGGAGTGCTGGCTCCCTCCTTCCTGGTACCATCATGATAAGGGCATACATAAGTCCCTCCTGTTAGCCTTGCGGCAGGTTCCGTCCACCAAGCAACGGAACATCCTGGGCCGTGGTCCCGGGTATGCACGGGACCCACTGTAAACATAGTTCGTTGATATCCCCGCTGGTTTCCAATAACAATCTTGCTTTACTTGGATATGGATCTATGTGTGCTGGGACGCTAGTTCACATAGCTAGATATCAGGGTAAGACGAGTAATAATAATAATAATAATAAAAGACGTTAATTGTGGGTGTTGTATGCGCTTGGATTACGGTGACATGAGATAAAGGTACATAGATGAGGGTTTCCTTGTTTGGATTATTCCCTCGAAGTACTAGTCTCATGAGGTCGTAACTTGAGCTTATACAATGCCTTTCGTTTATAACATTTTGTGCTTCTTTTACTTGCTGGCTGATTACTCATTTATTGTACCAACTCTCATACTCTTATTTCTTATGCCGCTCGGCTGTAACCTGTTCACTTGTTTGGGAGGTCCTGACTCCCTTGAATTTGTATGTTCAGGTTCTGAACCTTGGATTGAAGTGGAGCCTTCTGTGGAAGATCAAGCTTTCCTTCCGAGCAGGCTGACTAGTCTCGGTTTCTGATTGTGCCAGACTTTCCTTTTTAGCTCGCGGGACCTTCCTTCAGCTCGTGAGCATCTTGTAATCATATTGTAAATCGTACTTTTGTGCTTGGCTGTGATATAGGATGCATGTGATATGTAATAGTATGTCACATCCTGTGATAACCTTGTACTTTGTATTTCTTATGTTGGCATATGAATGGACGCTACGTTTGTCGTACTCTGATTCTTGCTTGTACTGATGCTTAGCGTATATACGTGAGGGTACTTCTGACCTGCATATGTACGTCGCAGTGACGTCCCCGTACCCGTGGGATCGGGGCGTTACACATTACATGAAGAAGGGATGACTAGACCCTAACCCACATAAAGTATAATATACAATGTATAAACGGAGATATTAAGCCCCCCTACACACGTGTACCACATAAAGAAGAGAGGTCAACCTCTACTATATGTGTAATACACTCAACATGAATCTACATAGAGAAGAGATGTTAAGCTCCACTTGCATATAGGCAATATATATAAACAAATTTTAAGAAATTTTTGAAATCACTTTTTAAAACAAATTTTTAAAACAAATTTTGAAATTTCTTGAATTCAACAAAATAAATTTTGATATCAATGAAATAAAGTAGTTGTTGACAAAAATAAAAGTTGGTACCACTTGTAAAAAAAAAAATTAAAAATCAATAGTAGATTTGATACCAATTGAGGTGAAACATGAAGTATATTTTGATATTTATGGTATTTATTTGGTATCAAAATTAAATACCAATTGAAATACCAATTGAAAATAATGCATAAGCTTATTAAGGTACCAATTAATATTTAACAATGAAGTCAAGCTTAGCATAAACTTTTTGTGCTTTTAAAGAATGTATAAAGATATCGTAAAACAAGCACAATCAAATCATATATATGTATGTATGAAAATGGAAATACCAATTGAAATTGATATTAATTGAAATTTGAAGCATACATATATAAGAAATCAAATATGAGTATACAAAAATAAAATTTCATGAAAATTATGTGTATAACTCATACTTATCACCCTATTCATACACAAGTTTAAAAGATATTTAATAAGGGTATACAAGGCATGGTCGCCCAACCATCCGCCCTTAAAGGGTAGACGTTTTTAAAAATAAGATTTGAAAGTAATTATAGATTGAAAACACTACCAAATGAAGAATAAATAACTAATTTAAAGTAATTTTTTGAAAAACTAGTTAAAGATCCTTCAAAACATGAAATCAAAACATATATTCTATGAAGAATGCTAAATACACAAGAGTGGACACTCGAAATCTATAAAGTTCATAAAAGCGCATAAAAATAAGGTCATGAGTAAACAAAAGAAATGTGAGTGCATAAGAATCATGTGAATAGTATATTCATGAAAATAAATAATCAAGTTCAAAACATCAAAACATATGAAAATCATCAAAATTTATTTTTCATCAAAATTAAACAAACTTCAAGGTATATGTATGTTCTATTGAAACTAAAAATATACATACATATCTCAAATACAAACGAATCCATTGCATGAAGGCAAGTGACTCAAGGGTATATATGTATATTTACTAGTTTTAGATAAAAATAACATATACATGAAGCAAAACATATACAAAAATAGGAAAAACAAGTGTAAATGAAAGAATCATCAAAACTAGGTTATACATGTACATGTAATGAGTACAAATGAGCAATGACGCACAAACATATGATAATCAAGTGTAGCTCACTACTTGTACAAGTATAAACATAAGTTTTAACAAAAATTACATCTAACAAGTGATCTCCACATGAAGTACAAAACAAACATGACCGTGTTTTAGAACTAGCATATACATAATAGTTAAATAATAGTGAGAACACAAAATATGAATCCATATGAATATGAGTATATCTAAAAGGCTATGTATAACACATGTCTAATAACATTGCATTTAATATAATGAACATTGAAATCAAAACATGTTAAAAACATTTATATGAAAGCATGTAAACTAAAATAGGAGTTAGAGATAGTTACCAAACCATATGAACTATTCTCTAAGCCTTCAAGCCATGGTGGTCCTCCCACCAAACATTCTTGATAGTGATGCATTAATAAGGTATGTCCATGTAGCTCCACATGCATTCACCACCAAGGCACCATACCTCTCACGTCATGTGAGAGCCCACACTTACATCAAACACAAGAGGTGGGAATTTTGGTACCCATTTCCTTTTGGGTCTACGGGGGTTAGAAACAAATGGAACCCAAATATTATTATTTGCAAAATTTATAGACTTTAATCTATCAAAGCAAAATCTTGCAAGATGGCTTTTGCGGCCACAATGTGTACATGTGTACACTCTAGCATACATATGAAAAAGGGTGTGATCATGGTGTACATGAGACGTATGCCGTGTAGGATATGCATGCATGTGTGGATTTATTTCTTGCGAAATATGGATTCCAGTTTAGAGTGATTAAATGCACATTGGCTCAGACTGGAGCCTAAACAATCAATGTTCTTCTTCATAATGCAAATATCGTTATTAATTTTGGAAGAAGAGATATGAGCATGAGAATTAACAATCTTTTTCCTTTTTGAAATGTTTCTTTTTCTCTTAAAACAATTTTCCTTTTCAAAGAGTTATTTTCTTCTAAAACAATCTCTTTTCTTTTTTCACCAAAATAATTTTATTTTTCAATGAATTGTTTCCTTCACAAATATCATTTAATTTTGAAGACAAGAAAATATTCTCCTTTTTAAAAAATTCATTTTCTTTTGAAACAATTTCAAATTTATTTTTAAAGAATCTTTTTCTTTCTTCAACAATTCATATTTTTCAAGAAGTTTTTAACAAAAAGATGCAAGCTCATCATAAGAAATGTCAATATCTTCTTTTAGCTCGGATTCAGAATTTACCTCAATGGGGTCATCTTCTTGAACCATGTAGCATATGTTAGAAGCATCACTTTCATCATCTGAGTCACTCCTCATATAGTATTGCTTTTGCTCACCAAGGGAGACTAGTGTGTTCATACTACAAAAGCCGAATCAAAGTTAGCAACCCTACATAAATAATCATCATTTAGCGTACTCTTTAAAGCATGAAGGGCTTTTGTGTTAGCCTCAAGATGTTTTCCATTTAAACAATATGAATTTTTAATAGTGGCAAGATAAACATGAATTTCGAGGGCTTTTATAGGTACATTGACATCTTAACTTTTCAAGTTTGGATATTAAGAATATCAAACATGGGAGGTGTCATGAAATTCATATGTGTGTGTAAATAAATATTGTGATTAGCTAAAAATGAGGATCTTTAACTCAAGGTTGTTGACCCAAATCAAGAGCACCAAGCTCTGATACCAATTTAAAATACACCTAGAGGGAGGGTGAATAGGTGTACTAGCTAATCTAATGCAAATGATGCAAAATTAAAAACTATTTATGCAAATGAAAACTATTAAGCTAACACACAAGGTATAACACAAGAGTGTAACTGAATTCCCGGTGAAGGGCTCTGGACTATCCCCTCAAGATTTCTCTTAATTAAGAGTTGAGGTGCCACTATGGCTCTCTTGGTTGAATACCAGTGTGAGCAAACAATCCCAAACATATATCAATAAAGCACAAGATATATCAAGCATATAATGAAATTAATAATATAAGCATGCAAGATATATAAACATAAGTGAGAGAGAGAGAGAGAGTAATCGCAAACACGAGAGAACTATTTTGAGGTTCGAGCACCCTTGCTCTACGTCCCCGCCTTTAACACTATGAAGGATTTCCATTAGAATCGATCCCACTGGATCACTCGGTGTCGCAACACCTACAATGAGTTCACATTAGAACTCTTAGACTCACTAGTGTAGGCTGTCTAAAAATCATTAAAGACAAGTCATCAAAGGCAGAGTCCCAAACCCCAGACGCAGGGCGCGTCTCAGCAGCATCAAGGCGCGAGGGTCGAAACCCGCGTCTCAGCAGCACCAAGGCGCGAGGGTCGAAACCCGCGTCTCAGCTAGCACTGCAGTGCCAAGGCGCGAGGGTCGAAACCCGCGTCTCAGCAGCACCAAGGCGCGTGGGTCGAAACCCGCGTCTCAGCCGCACCAAGGCGCGTGCGTCGAAACCCGCGTCTCAGCTAGCACTGCAGTGCCAAGGCGCGAGGATCGAAACCCGCGTCTCAGCAGCAGCAAGGCGCGTGGGTCGAAACCCGCGTCTCAGCCGCACCAAGGTGCGTGGGTCGAAACCCGCGTCTCAGCCGCACCAAGGCGCGTGGGTCGAAGCCCATGTCTCAGCTAGCACTGCAGCACCAAGGCGCGTGGGTTGACACCCGCGTCTCAGTTGTAACCGTCCCGGTTATAGGGTCAATCACGGCCCACATAACGGGGAAAGTAACCCCCATTATGGAGTGTTTTTAGGAGGCACGTACGCCCTTGAAACCTCTATAAATAGCCCCGTTACTATGGAGAAGGGGTCGGATTTTCTGAGAGAAGAACTCTGAGAGAAAAGAGCTTGACTTTGGAGCTCCCAGAGAGGAAGAAAGAGAGTCCAACCCTTCAGACAACTTGCTGCGTACAAGTTAGTCTTTGCCTACAATCTCTTTGAGATTTCTGGCCGACAGAGCTGCGTTACTCCGTCCGCCATCCGAAGAGAAGATCCCCAAAGTTTTCGACGTTCACCCGGTCAACGGAAAACAAGATTCACTTTCCATCGCCACCTGAAGAACCCAGCACTAAACAAAGGGGGGATTCAAGATTCAACATCTCCCCTCCCTTGTAGTCAGAGTATAAGTTTAATGTAATCTTTCAATTGATTCAAGGAAATTTTGCACCGAACGTCTCTTCTCCGTACCAAACAAGAGATGGCGACTCCGCTGGGGACTTTCGTTACTGACGAACAAGTTGTAGCACAAGGTGACGTCCTCTACAAGGGGAGAATGGTCGAATCGCTCGTTGTAGAATTCGACCAGGCAAAATATGAAGAGTTCCTCTCTTCCGGCTCCAAGAGCCCAAAGGCCCGCGTCTACCGCAGGGTCTCTACGGGGCCTTACCCCGAAACCCGTTCTGAGCCTCTCTCGGAGACAGCTCCGGCAAAGAAGGTCGTGGCCAATTACGCCAGGCGTAGCACCCGCGCTAACGTCTCTCAGGAGACCCGCGTGGTCAGCCTTCCTGGTGTCCAATCAATCCACCCTTTTCCTCAGCATCAGGTCGTCGTTGGTTTCTCTCAACCCCCATGACGCAACCGGAATGCTGAACGCCTACAGAGGAGGCATGCGCGTCAACTGCAAGTTGGAACAACTAAGGCAGGACACAAGGTTCAAACCAGTGTCTCTGCTGCACCACATCCGACACGCGAAGTCCGCGTTTGGCAGCCCAAACGTGAGGCTCACCCAGTTGGCTCCTCTGAAGCCCCACTCCCCATACGCCAAGGCGAAACTCGCGCACCTTGCCAAGTGCAAGAGGCACGCGCCTCTAGGCATGGGGCCCAGCAGCCCTGTATCTCTCAAGCGTCTCTGCCCCGGCGCAATAATCAGCCACGCGATAGTCGTGTCTCTTCTCAGCAGAGATGCCAGACGCGCGTCCTGAATACGCGACGCAAGAGCTGCATTCATGCGTCCCGCGTCGCTGAACCCTGCGTCCTACCAGTACTGGGCAAGGAAGCTTTCCGCCCTCGACATTGCGAGGCTAATCTCTTTGATCCTCCTCCACGGATCTGAGAGATTATTTGACAAAGAAAAGAAGTGCTAATCAAATCACTTCGTCATGTTGCTGCCAACGGCTTATCACAATGCTCTCCGAATGCCGTTGCAATTCAGGTGCAAACCAGCAGTCTCTAGTTAGATAGCTGACCCTGATTCCCCGATTAGCTAAGAGAAGTCGTTCCCACAGGAGGAGGGTCTTCTCTGACACTGAATATTTCGAGCTCACTGCTAACATGGCGAGCAGGAGCAGGGGAAAACAACCTGCAGTCAGTTCCGATAATGAATCTGACACAGAACCGGAAGGAGTGTACCGACACACTCGCACCCGAATTGGGGCAATTCCCCGATTGACTACAATGCTCTAGTCCGGGGCATTGAGGTGAATGACTCGCATTCCGCTATTGCAGAGTCGCAGGCTTCAAATTCCTCCATGGAGAAAGAGGCCTACATATATATGACTAGCACTCCTTAGGAGACCGCCAGGCGCTTGGAGCAGCAAGCCCAGGTCCAGAAGGAACAATTCGAGATGATTCGCGCTCAGCAAGAATCTATCGACTCCCTCAAGCAGATGCTCGCACAGTTGCTTGAAGACAAGAGGAAGTCAACCAATAAAGCCTCCTCTAAGAAGTCTAAAGGCAAGCGAAAAGAGGGGGAAAGCTCATCTTCTGTGCACATAGGGGAGAAAGAGCAACCTACTTCTGGTTCGTCTAAATCCTCGTCGCAGGAAAAGGACGACCGAGACCAGGGAAAGGTTCATTCTAAAAGAATGAATCAGTTGGAGCAACGTCTTGAGGCCCTTACCAACCGGAAAGGCATCCAAGAAGCAGGATTGATCCGGCCATATCCGGCCGAGTGGGACTTAGTTCCGTACCCACCCAAGTTCAAGGCTCCGACCCTCCAAGCGTTTGATGGGAAAGGTTCACCGAACCAACACATCTACTACTTCAAATCTCAAACAGGGAACATGGTAGATAACGATGCCATCCTATCCTAGCGCGTTTATTCATCGGCACCTTAAAAGGGCTCGCCTTTGAATGGTTCATGAAGCTCCCAGAGGGCTCCATCAAAAATTGGGGCGATTTGGAGAAGCTCTTCCTAACGCGCTTCTTTGAAGATGACTCGGAGGTCACCATGCCAACCCTTTTGGCCACCAAGCAACGAAATGGAGAGTCCGTCAAGTCTTTTGTAGAAAGATTTCGGAATGTGGCACTCTGATGTCCAAGCGGTATGACCCAGGTCACCCTGGTGGAAACATGCCGCCACAATCTCCAAACTTCACTCCTTGCCCAAATAGGAGTTGCTGAAAGCCGCACCTGGAAGCAGTTAATCCAACAAGGTGAACAGGCTGAAGAGATCATCGCCCGGGTCAAGGCAGAAGAAAACAAACCCAGACCTGAGAGGTCATCGAGGCGTACACCAGATACATCCCTCCAAGCCAAACGGAAGGACAACTTGGCGACAGAAACCAAATCTTCTGCCAAACCTCAACCGGTTAAAGGGAGTGGTTCTTCAAGCCAACCACGCGCCAACAAGTAGTATTCCTTCAAGGATGAACATGTCGACTCGCTCTTCAAATTACTCAACAAGAGCAATCGACTGAAGCTTCCTGAAGCTAGGCGCCCTGAAGAAGTCGGTAAAAACCGATAATCCCAGCTACTGCATGTATCACAGGATGTTGGGACACCCCACCAAGAGCTGTTACGTCTTCAAGGGCATCCTTCAGGCCCTGATTGACGCGGAGGTATTAAAACTCCGTCCAGAGCAGAAGAAGGTGGCGGCCAAAATGACGTCATTCCTCCAGTTTGGGAGGCAACCTCCAACACCCTCTGGAGTAGTCCCTATCCCAAGAGGAGAGTTGAGAATGGTCAACACAGACCCTTACCAACAGCAGGAGAAGGGCCTGGTACCCGTTTCCACACCCCAAGGAGAAGTCATGTGGGTTCATCCCGACCTTGTGGATGGCCAGCAATGGACCACTGTGACCAGCAGGAAGTCCAGAGGCAAAGCTAAACCTTCGTCTTGTAATGTGGTATGCGCCTCTTCTCGAGAAGCGGAGACTGATGTTCCTTCGTTGACCGATTCAGAAGAGGAGACAATAGTTCTGGCCACAGAACCCAGTCAACTTGTGGCGGAAACCCGTTCAGGACAGTCATATTTGAAAAAGTATGACGAAATGGCGGTAACTCCTCCAAGACCCGCTGTAGAGTCAGCCAAGCCCTCCACAAAGCAACCTGTGGAGAAACAGAAAGAACTTCGGTTTTCTCGAGTTCTTCCGAAAGACATAGCGGAAGGATCCACAGCACCTTACCGCTTTGATGTCCTGGCTCAACTAGCCAACATCCCTGCGCGGATTACGCTTTATGAGCTTCTTAGGCTATCAAAGTCGACCAGAGAAGCTCTACAAGAAGCTCTGGCTAATGTTGAGGTCTTCATGACCCAGGTGCCGATCGGGCAAAGGAGGAAGATGTAGAGGATTGCCTCCACGCCTCCCAAAATATTCCCTACATCACCTTCACGGCAGATGATATGCAAGTCAAAGGAAAACATGATCGACCCTTTACTTCGCAGGGTATATTGGATCATCTGAGGTGAACCGCATTCAGGTAGATCCTGGGTCCGCATTGAGCATTATGCCTCGCCGAGTCATGCAACATCTCGGGATTCCTACTCACCGTTTGAGTGCCACCTAGACTATTATTTATGGGTTCAATGCCAATAGTACCCGTCCAATGGGGAAGGTCAAGCTCAGATGCCAGATTGGAGACCTAAGATCAGAGGTGACATGCTACATCATAGATGCTGACACCTCCTACAACTTGCTGTTGGGACGACCGTAGATTCATCGCAATTCTATCGTTCCCTCTACTCTCCACCAAGTCATGAAATACATCGACGGGAGTGGAAATGTGTGAACGTTGATTGCCGAAAGGCATCCGTTCAAGGGAGTTGAGAATTATTTCACAGATTCTCTCCTATATCAGGAATCTGTGGAAACAGATGAAATCCCGCAACCAGAGGAGCCCGACTCTGGTAATGAAGCCGACACCGAGCCGGAAAAAGAAGAATGCATTTGGGAACTAGACCCACCTGTAATGGGCATTAATAAGCCCGATGTTGATAATACCTCCGATGATGTAGGCGGATGGTATATTAATGAAGACTTAGATTTGGCATATTTCTCTGTATTTGCTTCTGATTCAGTGTCGTCAGACACTAGCACTGATGTGGATGATGATCTCTGGTCGGCAATGGATGCTTTGGTATCATTGCATGTACCAATGAAATCATCCTTCGAGACATGTCAAAATGCCGGTGATGCGCAAAAAGCCGTATTCATAGTTCCAGCATGACGGAAAGGCCAAAGACCAATCCTTTTCGGACGAGTTGAATCTGAACCAATGTCCCGTGAAGAGTCAGAAGACGAAGAGGAACCTCCTCAGTTCGGTCATTATGAGCCAAAGGCACTCAGAATGATGGGAAGCATGGGGTATGATCTGACAAGCGGACCAGGGTTGAATTTCGGCAAAGGAAGGAGAACGCTACTTCGATCTTTTGTGCCGAAAGGGAAAACCCCTGATTATTATCATCGGACTCGCAGGGGGTTGGGCTATATATCAACTCCAGCTCCATCAAACTCTGACTCTGAAGAGTCATTATATCATGATTACTCATCAGGCATGTCATCATGGGAGTCCGATGTTAGTGTCGGCAACATCTTCAGAGAACTTTCAGTGAACATGGTTTCAACAAGCCATCTGGAAGACGGAGATGAAGAAATGATCCAATCCGATACAGATCCTTGGATCAAACACTTAAACAATCTTTGGAACACTCGCTTTGAACAACGCGAGCCACCTACAGAAGATAAGGTTGTCCATATCAATCTAGGAGATGAGGCTAATCCTAAGCTCATCTTCATAAGCGAAGGCCTATCACCTTCTGAGAAAAAGGATCTAATATCTCTTGTACAGGAATACATAGATGTCTTCGCCTGGAATTATGAGGATATGCCTGGACTTGATCCGCAAGTGGCTATGCATCGCCTCAACATTAATACGGACGTAAAGCCTGTCAAACAACAACAGCGCCGGTTCCGTCCAGAAGTAATGGAGGCAATTCAATCAGAAGTCAGAAAGCTTATAGACTCTGGCTTCATTAGGGAAGAACAACATCCCGACTGGGTGGCCAACATCGTCCCCGTTGCTAAAAAGAATGGAAAGATCCGAATCTGCATTGATTTTCGTGATCTAAATGAGGCTTGTCCCAAAGACGAATTCCCACTGCCAATCACAGATGTTATGATTGACAACACATGTGGATTCGAGCGAATGTCCTTCATGGATGGATTCTCAGGATAAAATCAAATTAAAATGTATCCTGACGACGAGAACATACCTCTTTCAGGACACCACTGGGGGTATACTGCTACACCGTCATGCCCTTCGGACTAAAGAATGTGGGGGCGACATATCAGAGGGCCATGAATGCCATTTTCCACGAGCACATGCGCAAAACGGTGGAATGCTATGTGGACAACATCGCGGTGAAAAGCCGCGCTAAAGGGGATCATATAACTGATCTAAAGGTCGTCTTTGACATCATGCGGGCCCATCAATTGAAGATGAACCCCACCAAGTCCTTCCTGGGGGTGGCCAGTGGAAAATTCCTAGGGTTTGTAGTAACCTCTACGGGGATTCATGTGGACCCAGAAAAGGTTCGCGCTATCCAGGAGATGCAGCCTCCGAGAAACCTCAAGGAGCTCAGGGGATTGCAAGGACGATTGGCGTACATCTGAAGGTTTATCTCAAATCTCTCCGGAAGATGCCAACCCTTTTCCAATTAATGAAGAAAGGTGTTTCGTTCATTTGGGACAGCGCTTGCCAGTAAGCATTTGAGGAAATTAAACAGTACCTCACACAACCGCCAGTCCTTGCAGCTCCGGTGTCTGAAAAACCTTTCCTGGTATATGTCCGAGCAATGGATCATTCTTTAGGAGCTCTACTAGCTCAGAATGATGATCAAGGACGAGAGCAAGCAATCTACTATTTGAGTAGAACAATGATCGGAACCGAACATCGGTTCAAACCCGATCGAGAAAGAGTGTTTGGCATTGGTGTTTTCTATTCAGAAAATGCGACACTATTTGGTAGGCCAAACAATAAATGTCATCTCAAAAGTCAACCCCTTGAGGTTACTTATGACAAAGCCTTCATCATTGAACGGCGGCTGGCAAAATGGGCCATATTGCTATCCCAATATGAAATGCACTTTTTACCACAAAAAGCCGTGAAGGGTCAAGCGGTGGCGGATTTCCTGGCTGAGCATCCAGATCCGAGGGCAGCCCAACTTTACGAGGATCTCCCAGACGAGGTCGCTGAAGCCTGCCAGACCCAGACATCCTTCGAAAGGCAGGTGTGGCAACTTTTCTTTGATGGTGCATCGAGAACAAGCCCAAAAGGACACATAGTGGCAGGAGTAGGAGTAGTACTCGTCTCCCCACAGAACTATGTGATTCCTCGAGCTGTCTCATTAACCGAGCCGTGTTCCAACAATGTGGCGGAGTATAATGCTCTTTTGATTGGGATGCAACTCGCCGATGAGATTGGCGTTAAAAATCTCGAGGCATATGGTGACTCCAAACTCATCGTTAGCCAGGTTCGTGGGGAGTACGAAGTCAGACATGAAGACCTAGTACCCTATTACAACGCAACTGTCCACATGGCTGGGAAGTTTACAAACTTCTACATCGACCATGTACCACGCAAGCAAAATGCGCATGCAGATGCACTGGCATCCCTCGCTGCCTCTTTAGCTCTACCGGCTGGAACAGTGGAGAAGATATTTGTCCACAGCCACGACCTGTATTGCCCGAGAATTGCTCCTGAGGACTATCAAGAGCCAACAGGAGATTCTCAAAGCAAAGAAGCGCTGGAATTGTCAATCGGTCCAGAGCCTAGAGACTGGCGATTCCCCTACATTGATTATGTCCTGTATGGCATCTTGCCTGAGGATACCAAAGAAGCGGCTGCCATTCGAAAGAAAGCCCCTAAATTCTACTATAATGCGATTACGCGAACATTGTATCGTCGATCGCACGACGGGATCTTGCTCCGCTGCCTTTCACCAAAAGAGGCACAGGAAATATTGAAAGAAGCCCATGACGGTATGTGTGGAGCCCATCAACCTGGCCCAAAACTTGCATACCGACTCCAAAGGCTGGGATATTATTGGCCTAAGATGATCGCTGATGCCATCAATTATGCCAAAAGATGTCACGCCTGCCAAATACATGGCGATTTCATCCATCAAGCACTGGGTATCTTCACCCTACGACCTCTACCTGGCCATTTGAAATGTGGGAAATGGATGTAGTTGGCCCTATCAGCCCTCCATCATCAAAAGGACATTGGTTTATTTTGGCCATAACCGATTACTTCTCCAAATGGGTTGAGGCCATTCCCTTGAAGAAGGTAAAGTCATCAGACGTGATCAAATTCGTCAAACATCATGTCATTTACCGTTTTGGTGTACCTCGGCGAATCATCCACGACAATGGACCCCAGTTTATCAGTCAGGCTTTCCAAAGGTTCTGCGCCAAGTTCAGAATCCAGAGTGTGTCCTCAACGGCATACTACCCCGCCGCTAATGGTCTCGCAGAAGCTTTCAACAAGACCATTGGCATGCTTCTCAAGAAATTCGTCTCAAAAAGTCAACGTGACTAGGACGACAAGCTGGGTGAATGCTTATGGGCTTATCGCACAACTGTTCGAACCCCAACTAAAGCTACACCATTTTCTTTGGTATACGGGTGTGAAGCAGTGCTTCCACTAGAAATCCAAATTCCATCTCTACGCGTCGCCCTGACAGCAGAGATGACAAATGAGGAGAAGCATAGACAGCGACTCCAAGAATTAGAAGCCTTAGATGACAAATGTCTGCAGGCCCAACAACAAATCGAGCTTTACCAAGCCCGGATTACCAGAGCCTTCAACAAGAAAGTCAAAGTGCGAACTTTCAAGAAAGGTGATCTTGTCTTAGCCGTCAGAAGACCTATGGTAATGACACATAAGACAAAAGGGAAATTCCAGTCTAAATGGGAAGGACCATTTGTAGTAGAGTCAGTCTACTCAAATGGATCATATCGCCTCATAACTTCAAATGGCGATACACTCATGATGCCGATCAATGGCAGATTCTTGAAGAAGTACTATCCTTAATAGTACTCCTCCACCGATCAAGTTGAAAGTACACCTCTGATCAAAACAAGAAGAGCTTCTTCATTAGCATCCGACGCCTCCAACGGCTAAGGATAGAGGAAAATGTTGGCTTCTAAGCCCAACATAAGTCTTCGACAACTCATCATGCTGAGGGGAATAGCATGGCTAGCCCAACTCAAACGGTAGTTGGTAAAGGCACTTCAAATCCGTTGACAGCTGAGGGTTTGCTAAAAATCATGGGTTCTAATGTTCCCATCCTCATTAACATCCGACGCCCCAATGGCTAAGGTAGAGGAAAATGTTGGCTTTTAAGCCCAACATAAGTCTTTGACAACTCATCATGCTGAGGGGAATAGCATGGCTAGCCCAACTCAAACGGTAGTTGGTAAAGGCACCTCAAATCCGTTGATAGCTGAGGATTTGCTAAAAATCCTAAGTGGATGTAATTCCACCCTCTCCTCCAAAATCCCTTACCAATTCTCATACACAGAATGGTAGGTCTACAAAATACAGTCATTGCTAAGTTAACACTATACCTCTGGTAATGAAAATTTTCAATACTCCCTATCGAGTACAAATTTTACTTGTCAACTCTATACGGAGTAGCAAACCTTCAAATTCGCCAAGTTAATACTATACCTCTGGCACTTCAAACTTCACTTGTCAATTCTCATCAATAGAATGACAGTCCTCAAATTGCTCATATCGCAAGTCCACTACTGTCAAGTTAATATCACACCTCTGACATATACTGTTAAGTTAACATTACACTTCTAACAGTAATCAAGTTGCTGCCAAGTTCAATATTAAACCTCTGACAGTCACCTTCCTTCAGACTTCCATATCAAGGCTGAAATGAACGATGCTAAGTTAACACTACACCTCTAGCATCCAGGTCATTGCTAAGTTCAACAATACACTTAAGGCCATGACTTTCCCTCGGACTTCCTTGTTAAAGTCGAGATGACCAATGCCAAGTTCAAAATTACACCTCTAGCATTATCCTCACTGTCAAGTTAAATATCACACCTATGACAGTGACACTTTCAGTTTTCCCAAATGAAAGCTGAAATGCTTCTGAGTCAAGTTAATATCACACCTCTGACTCACATTCTTGTCAAGTTAACATCACACTTCTGACAAGACAACTTTCAACCCGTTAAGTTAATATCACACCTCTAACGGTAAAAACTTTCCTAGATCCCCCGCGAATCTAGCCTCACTTGTTATTCTCGTCAACAGAATAACAAGTCCACTTAAAAATATTGTTAGGTTAACATTACAACATTAACAGTGTTTTCATTAACTCCCCACCTGATCTTAATCAAGTTAATCCCAAACCTCTGATAAAAGTTCATCCTCCCTGGGGGTACAAATTCAGCTTGTCATTCTCCGTTATAGATTGACAGGTCCACAAAAGTTATCTTATCTCTGTTAAGTTAATATCACACCTCTGACAGCATTGTTGAGTTCCTGAAATAGGATCTCTCTCCACAAAATGTGACTCGTTAAGATTATCATCATAGTTTTGACAAGTCAAAGACTCTTCGCTTCTATTCGTCTGACTAAAAAAAAAATTCAAGACAATAGGAGGAAACAAAAGAAAAGTGTCACTTTTATTTATATCCAAGCATATGAAAGTGATACAAAACGCTTTCTTATACAATAAGATTGAGTGTTACAATAAAGGAGTGCAAAGAAGTCCCTTTCTCTCTCAAAGGTTGCACTCACTCCTCGAAGCTGCTCACAATTCCAAGTACTAGATGTTTGGAAAGGCGCCAAAGTAGAATTGAACACTGCGGCGACGATCGGAAACTGGTTGCACCATGATGCATGATGTAAACATCGAAGAAGCCTCTGGTTGACCGAGAACAATGGTGTTTCTTGATGTAGAAAGGCAACAGAATCTTCTGATTCCACCTGACCATCCGAAGTGGCGGGGTATGATCCTTCGTTGATGAACATCTCCACCACCAGAAAGTCATCCAATGAGCATGGAGTTTTCATCGATGTCACTTCTGGGGTAGGTGAAGGGAGAATCCAAGACCATACCCACCACTATATCCACCGCCATCCTCACTCTGACCATGCCATGCCAAGAAGCATGACCGGTGCATTGAATCCAAAGATATCTTGGCGAGGGTCCGGTCCCCGTCTCCTGAAGGCAGGAGTCATGACTTCTTCTCCAGTGGTCGACCATCGACCAAGTTCGCTGGCCGAAATATTCTCCCAGAGGCCCAGCGAATATGAAAAAGGATGATTAAGCCTACCTGCATGAAGCAAACAAAAATTAGAAGATCTGAAGCTTAGTATACTTCAACAGAAAAACTAAGTGACAGACGCAGTTATTGCTGAAATCTTCAAACGCAGGAATGACCCGCGCAGCGAACCAAACTTCTGCGGCGGCAGAAACAGACGCGATCAAAACTGTGACAACACACAGAGTTCGAGCGCAGTCTAGTTTTGCACCCATGTCTAAAGTTCGAGACGCGAAAATTGCCATCTCCCTGTTTGATAACAGGGGTTGCAAAATTCAGTCCTGAAACCTTTGATCTAAGTCAACAGCCTCAGACGCGAGCTCTGTATGTTAAGCCCATGGTCCAGGTGCAAAAGTCCATTATACTCGCGTCCAGAAAATTTTAAGTCAGAATTTTCTAAACGGAGCAACTTCTAAAAGATGGGTACACCAGTTAGACTTCAGAAGAAGGTCAAGAAGATGAATCTCTTTAAGAGATATCAAACTGAAACTCAGTTGGGCTGAGAATTTCATGGCAAAACCAGGAAGTCATACCCGCAGAGGCCTCTATTAAAAGTTGAACTTTCTGCATCAAAGTGCAGACATAAAAGGTGTTCAAGGAGACGCTTTTTGCTATTGAAATCACTTGACAGTAGTAATCTTCCGAAAAGGCTAAACAGAAGCATAAAAGCTCTGGGTCGTCTTCGTCCATGGAGGCAAGTCCCTGGTGAAGTCCTTGAAGGGAGAAGACAAGATCTCTTAGAGCATTCGCTCTCAAAGAAAGCAGTTTAAGTAATGAACTGCTGAAAGGCGAGGCTGAGCCCTATTTATAGGCAAACCATAATGCCTATAATTAATGGCTCGCTAATCAGAACTGTTGGCTTTAATGACCGCACGAGTGTCGAAGCCCAATAAAGGTTTGACGCGTGGATCGTCGCTTCGGGAAACAACGGAGACACGGGCCTCCAACTGCCAGCGCCGGTTTGACATTAAAAGGCGTTAATGCTTAAACCCAATGAAGGGCTGACGCGTGGATTGCCGCGTCGGGAAACGTCGGATGATACAAGTCCCCAGTCGTCAACGTCGACTGGACATTTAAAGATCCAACGAAATCTTTATGACAAGCTGCATGTAACGCCTGGGAAGTTGCACCAACGCAGGCCCAAGAGCCGCGTCCAGGAACTGGCGTCCCCTTTGCGAATCTGAAAATAGCGTCCCTTTTCATTCCAGCCAAGAGAACCGCAGCCGCGTCTCTCAGAGTGATTCAAAGCTGCATCCCTTCACAGCAAAAGGGACCCCTTCTGGGGGTCGCGCTTGGAAATCACATAAAAGTGGAAAACTGCGTCCTGAGACTCGTGTCCTCAACGGAGAAGGCCCATGGCATTCACAAGTATCTTAAAGCTGCGTCTACATGGCGAAATGATAATGGTGTTCCTATCATAAACTCAATATAATTTGAGTTTGCACCAGGTCAAGGACCCACTGCCGCGTCCTCATATCTATGCGTCAGTTTTGAGGAGCATAAGACCGCGTCCTTACGACATCCTGAATTTTGCACTTGGGCAGAGTTAAGGGCTGCGGCTAGGGAGCCGCACCCGAAGCTCTCGTCATTCGCACCAACTGGAACCGCATCTCAATGGACAGGTCAGAGTCGCGTTTCTCAGGACCGCGTCTCCCTATAAATCAGAGCCGCGTTCCTCCCAAGAACTTAGTTCTACCTAAGTTCATTATTCACAGCAATCAAGGATCACAGCCAAAGACTGCTGCTAAGAAATTGGATTCATCTACAGTGGGACAATGAAGATGGAGCAAAATTTCAAGAGACTTTTATTATTTGAGCCAAAAATGATAAAAGTGATACAAACACTCTTGATGAATTGAGTGTGCTGTCTCTAAAAAAGGAGGGGAGGCTAATAATCTTGATTAGCCAAAGAACGAATTTGTTCTCGGAGGCGATGTATCTCGTGCTGACGTGCTTTCTCAGCCTCCATGAGAGCCTGGACCCGCACTCCTCCTCGGACAAAAATCTCCTCGCAGCCAGCTGCGCTCGTAGGGATTCCAACCTGGAGGAGTGAGTGGAGAGGTTTTCTTCAACCTGCATCTTGGCAGCCTCCAGCCCTTCCAGCTTCTTCCTGGCAGTGGCAAGTTTCTGCTTATTGATTGCAATCAAGGCTCCTGCTTTGGCTATGGTGGCCCGAGCACTGATGATAACCTGCTCTGCGCTCTGCATGACGTTTAGATTCCCTTGAATCGCCAATCAGCTTTTGATGGTCCGCCTGGAAATGTTGGAGATGGTGAGTCTCTTCGGCTATTTGTTCTCCATCTCCTTCCGCTCCTGTTCTTGAGCAGCAAGAAGTCTAGTCAGGTTGCCCGGGCCTCGTGAACTGAGCCGGCTGAGCCGGCGTCCTCCAAAGACTTAAGCTCTTTCAGATCACTCCCCAACTGCTCTACCAGCAGCAGACACGCCCTAGCCTGTAAAGGACCTCCAGTATGACCAATGTTCTCGATCAAATTCTCAAGAAGCATTCGGTAAATTCGAAAGAACTGCCCCCAGAGAGGATGAGATCAATACACGATCGCATGGAAGCGAAGACTGCTGCACCATTTGACGTGTCAGTTCTTCCATGATATCGCCAGCCGAGGAGAATTCCGCTGATGTGCTCCCAGATCCCCTTTCTATCACAGGGCGAGGGATGGGAATCAACTCATCCCGTGCAGGAGTAGGATCAACAACAGGTGCGGCAGAAACCAAGATGGTCACAGATACGTCTGGCGCAGTCACTGTCGTAGCAGCCTCCATGGCAACTGGAGCAGCAGCGAACCTGACTCCTTCGGAACCCTCAGTCGAAGGTTGAATTGTATTGCCTGCGGGCTCGACGCTGACTGCCAAGTCCTCTACCTGAGCTTCCTCAGCACTCTCTGCAAAGCACCAAAACGTCAGTCATGACAATAAAGGAAAATATTCAAAGTGTCAATATTTCCTTACCAAGCCGAGGGTCCGAAGACGGCAGATTCCTGGGCAAATCTTGCAAGGTTGAGGCCTCCCCGACCTCAATAATTGCCCTCTCTTGAGGCATCTCAGCAGCAGCCTCAACACCCTCCTGCTGGGCCAGCTCCTGTATCATCTCCTCGATATGGGAGGAAGTCGCAGCCTCGCTGTCCGCGGCCAACCCTGCAGCATAAAGGGAAAACGTCAGAACCTGTTCCCTAGTTAAAAAGGGAAACCAGGTCAACAAGACGATAAGAGTACCTTCTGCAGGAGCAGTTGCCGCTTGTGATAACGCCGTCACCGGATCACACCCGTATATTCTTCTCCGAGATATGTGAGAATTTGCTCGGATCTGGAAGAGCGGGTTCATCGCCAAAATCGACTTCATCGCCTGAATCATATTCGTCCTTTCCGGACGATGAAGACGATAGTTCAACGCGAGAAGCCTCGTAATTGAGGCCTTGCCACCAAATACCCCAGTAGTAGGACTAGGGTCAACTACTCGCGAGCTGGAGATTAATACACCAGGAGACCCAGGCTGTTGTGCCTCATCTCTCCTTTCATGAGCCGAAGAAGACTCTGGTTGAGTTGAGACCCCTGGAATCTCAACATCATCCCTGCCCATTAGGACAACCTCGAGCTGTTCGGCCTCATCAGTTGCGATGGGTTCATCGGCAAGCTCCCCTTCTTTTAAAATTACGGGGCCCTTGCTGCGCAATCCATGAGTACGAACAAGGGGGGCATCATCTTCCTCCTTCTTTTCTTCCCTCTGCTCTTCGATGCCGGAGGGGACGGTCTCTTCAGCCGCCAAGTCTTTCCTGGCCTTCTTCGGGGCAGGCTCAGCCGTGGAAGTAGAAGAAGGCTCAGCTTGGAGAGTAACGCCATGAGGACGTTTATGCACCGTCTGTCGACGCCTTCTGGCAGACTGCTCCCTGGGTACTGCTGCTCTCGGCTCCCCTCTGGCCTCCCTCTGAGCCGCCTGATATTCATCAAGGCCTCGCGAGCGCTTGTTGGACGCCACCTTCTCCTCATAGGACACATTAATGCTTTTAATGCATGAACGCTCCATTGAGTAGCCAGGCATCTTGCTAGCCTGGAAATACCAGGTGCAGAAGCTAAGGCTTGCATAGCAGTTCGGCGTCTTATGAGGTAAACGGAAAAGAGCCTGTGTCCCCCCAGCTACGCTGTAATACCAAGCCCGAGCACCTTCAAACAGATTTTCACTAAAGGCAAGCTGAGCGTTAGGGTTACCGACATATAGTTGGTCATAGCCGAACTGTCGGGCGAAACGATTCGGCATATAAGGCTCGATCGTGCACGAATTCCCTTGCCGGAAGAGCAGATACCCAGGCCGGATATTGATAAGCCACCAGAAGACTCCCGATGGCAGCCTCGTGAAGTCGTCCGGACCCACAATGTCGGCAAACTTATCCCCATAAGCAGCATCTGTAATCTCGGGAAAGCAACGGTTGAGATGATAATTTGAAGCGTTCAGAATACACTTCCGGACGTAGAACATATAGTTGTTGCACCAGCTCGAACTCTCCAGCCGCTGCACAAAAGGGACAAACCTCTCGCATCGAGACACTGGCGTCATCAGTGAGGGGCAGTGCATCACGTACCAAGCCATTAAGTACGTGTAGGGAAGCTCGATCCGAGGGTTAGGGGTCTTCACTCTCGGCCTTCCCTCTGAATCGACCTCCGGTTTACCTTGAGAGTCGACGATGGCCTCCACCCTGCACAGGCTCTGAGTCAGGGCCCGCAACCCGCTTTGGATACCGGCCACCATTGCCGGAAGGAGAGCTATGGACCTACCATAGGCCAGCAGCACCGTCGGATACACCACGTCGGCAACAATCACCTCATGCGGCAGTGTCGGCACTACACAGCGCTTCAACCACAGCATGAGGAAACCCGCCAGCAGTGCCCGGTTAGAAATGGGAATCTGGGCCTGGTGATGGAAACTTTCGAAAATCGTGTCAGGTTTGAAAGTGTCTTCGTTCGACTCTGTGGTATAAGAACTCACAGAGGCGTCGATCCTCTCGGTGATTTCTTCGTCAGAGCTGGGAGCCAGACTGGTCACTGAGTGATCTTTCTCAGTGATGCCATTAAACAAGTAGCTCTCCCAAGACAGCTACTTAACTCCTCTAGCCCTCCAGGAAGTTATTTGGCCGCAGATGTAGAAATGACACAGCACCTCCCAGTAGGTCTCATATACACGAGGGCACTCTTTCTTCAAGAGATGAAGCTCCTCAGAGGTGGGGACGTATTCCTCATAAGGAGCATCTCCCATTACTAACCCCGAGACTTCATATAATTCATGCAGGGCAAGCCCCATTTCTCCAACCGGGGTGAAGAACGTCCCCGTCGAAGGGTCGTAGTGCTCCAGGATCCCAAAGAAATTTTAGGAATTCTGTGGGATGCCATATTGCACAGCCCTGACCGCTTGGTACAGTCCCACCTGGTCCAACAGACCTCCAAGTTCAGCGAGGAAAAAGCTCACCATCTTGCCCCACCAGTACTTGTCAGTGTAATGAACCCACCCGAGCGGGCGGAAGTCAGTGGGAAAATCACCCTCTACCTTCATGAATTGACTAATAAAGGTAGTGCTGAGCTGAGGGGTTTCTCCTACTGGGTAATCGGACCTGAATAATCCAGGAAACAAACCAAAGATCTCCCTCCCGTGTCCACCCGAGTGCACCTTCCTGGCGCCCAGTATGCCAAGAGAGACACTGGGAACAGATCGGGCAAGATCTCATTCCATTGCCTGAGGGACAGACATGTGCTGAAGGTAGGATAGGGGATACATTCTCTCCATATTTGGAAGAAAGAATTTCCTATCCCCTATCTGGCGAAGCCACTTGTAGTCGCCATCATGCAAGACGTAACCACCCTCGCCAATATTATCGCCAAAGAAAAAGACGGGTTTCTTCAATGGAATGCGCAAATCCGTCTTAAATTCTGCGTCAGTCATAAGTTCCCGGAGTGTCGCCATGTCGACTTTGGAGAGCCTCTCCCTTCGCCCCTTCGGCTTGTCAGCAGTCACAGGAGTAGTCATTTGCAACACGAAGGTTAAGTTGCGATCGGCACCACCTACGTGCCCGAAGTGACACTTCTTGGAGAGAGGATCAGCGGAATATCGCACTGCAAAAAGGAAACGACATTTGATCAGAAATCTGAAAGGAAATGATTAAGTGTCCACAACTCAAACGCAGAAGTAAACTCAGACGCGGTAATCATCAAAATCTGCGTCCAGACCCGAAGATCGCGAGGCTAGCCTGGAGCCTGCGTTTTAAAAATCCAAGACTTATGAAAAATCTCTAAGTACTTGGACTCAGACGCAAGATTCATGAAGACCAGCGTCTGATTTCACAAAACGCAAGAGTCATAAGAAATCTGCGTCCGAATCTTTCATACTTAGAAACATTCTAAGTTTTGAATCCGAAACACAAGGCTTACTGGGGCCCTGTGTTCAACAAGCAGACGCAGATTCGAGCAGATAAAAACAGCAAGGGGCATCAAACCTACGCCTTGTTTATCGACTCAATGGCCGCCTCTGAAGATCAAATATGGGCTCGAGCCCGCGCTGGCGGGTCAATTTTAAAAGAGGAGTCCAAGAGTTCAGAGAACTCTATAAACCCTTTTAATGGTGGGAATCAAGTCCGATGGCTTTATACCTGAAATAGGGGCTTCCTGCATGGAGGAACCGCCCCTTTGAGTCTCAGCGACGACCGTCCGTGAAGATGAAGCAGTTTGCTTGGCCTTTGGTGCCATTGCGAATCAAAGAGCCGGTGTTAGAAGAGGTAAAGAGAACAAAGGAAGTTCCTTTCTCAAAACCCTAACAGATGCACACGAAGACGAAGGAGAGTCTAATGATGACTCTTGAAAGACTGTTGCTTTTTATAGGCAAAGTGATTCACAAAGATAAGCGGCGCTTGGCTCAACGCCTAATCACCGCCTGACGCGTGGACAGCACTTTAAATGCAGCACGAAGTTCGCACGCCAAAAAGAGGATGTCCCCTCAATACAGCAGGACACGTGGCAACATACTCATGGCACGGATTCGCATCCAACAGTCGCGTCTTCATCCCAAGAGACTCGTCCCTTCGATGGACGCACCTGTTCGGCCCAGCCAAAATCGCGTCTACCTCATGGAGTAACAGTCGCGTTGTCATCCCAAAAGCAGTATCACCCCTGCGTCCACGGAACTGGCGCGTAGTCCTTGCTTCTGCAATTCTGTTCAAAAGCACACTGGCACAAGCAGACGACTGCCCACCTCTGGTTTAAAGTACACCAACGACAAACTTAAAGCATCGGGGAGGTTTAGACTGTGTATCTAGACACTCCACGTGATCAGTTTTGGCGGCTTCAAAGAGTTCCACAGTACACTCACGAAGACCATAGTCCAGACAAGATCAAACTCAGAGCATTGTCAGTCCAACCACGAGAAGGCCGAATTCAGCTAAAGTCCAAAGTATTTCGAAATCCGTCCAGCCAACCGCGGAATATCGAAAACTTTGGAGGGGGTTCTGTAGGCTGTCTAAAAATCATTAAAGACAAGTCGTCAAAAGTAGAGTCCCAAACTCCAGACGCAGGGCGCGTCTCAGCCGCACCAAGGCGCGAGGGTCGAAACCCGCGTCTCAGCAGCACCAAGGCGCGTGGGTCGAAACCCGCGTCTCAGCAGCTCCAAGGCGCGTGGATCGAAACCCGCACCTCAGTTGTAACCGTCCTGGTTATAGGGTCAATCACGGCCCACATAACGGGAAAAGTTAACCCCCATTATGGAGTGTTTTTAAGAGGCACGTACGCTCCTGAAACCTCTATAAATAGCCCCGTTGCTATGAAGAAGGGGTCAAATTTTCTGATAGAAGAACTCTTAGAGAAAAGAGCTTGACTTTAGAGCTTCCAGAGAGGAGGAAAGAGAGTCCAACCCTTCAAACAACTTGCTGCGTACAAGTTAGTCTTTGCCTACAATTTCTTTGAGATTTCTGACCGACAGAGCTGCGTTACTCCGTCCGCCATCCGAAGAGAAGATCCCCAAAAGTTTTCGACGTTCACCCGGTCAACGAAAAATAAGATTCACTTTCCATCGCCACCTGAAGAACCCAGCACTAAACAAAGGGGGGATTCAAGACTCAACATCTCCCCTCCCTTGTAGTCAGAGCAGTAGTCCGTTGTAATCTTTCAATTCATTCAAAGAAATTTTACACCGAACGTCTCTTCTCCGTACCAAACAGCCTCCAGGCGACCGAGGGGAGTGCTGGCTCCCTCCTTCTTGGTACTATCTTGATAAGGGCATTCTATAAGACCCTCCTGTAGGCCTTGCGGCCGGTTCCATACACCAGCAATGGAACGTCCTCGACCGTGGTCCCGGGCATGTACGGGACCCACTGTAAATATTGTTCGTTGATACCCCCGTTGGTTTCCAATAACAGTTTCGATTTACTCATATGTGGATGTATGTGTGCTGGGACGCTATTACACATACTTAGACATATGGGTAGAACGAGTAATAAGTATAAATATTGAAAATGGCAGCAATAGATTTATTCAGGCCTTATCACTTTCATTCTATATCTCCGTTTCATGCTTACTGTACATGTACACTCGACACAGTTCTTGATGCTTAATACTGTTTTGATCATATCAACACACACATACACTTATCTCTGTACGACACTTAGCATTCACCTGAATATTTGTTAGGAAGTTTCTGACTCCCCTGAACTTGCATGTTCAGGTTCTGAAGCTTGGATTGAAGCGGAGCCCTCCACTGAAGATCAAGCTTATCTCTCGGAGCAGGCTGACTTGTCCTAGCTCCTTCTGTTCCTGAACCTTCCTGCAAGCTCGGGATCTTCTTCTCAGCCCGTGAGCACCTTTTTGCTGTACAAATTATATTTCTTACTTCTGTACTTTGCTGTGATATAATATACATATACTAATATATCACGCTCTGTGATAACTTTGTAATCCTTATGTTGGAATGTATATATGCCACGCACTTCCGTACTCTGATTCTTGTTTGTACTGATGCTTAGCGTATATACGTGAGGGTATTTCTGACCTGCGTATATACGTCGCAGTAGCGTCTCCGTACCCGCCGGATCGGGGCGTTACAATAAGTGTTCAATTTCAGCTCTAAAGGTATTCTTTTAAAAATTTCAAAGATGCCCAAGTAAAGTTTTAAGATAACCGTCTCAGCAATGTTTACATGTTACGAAATTCAGAGGTTACAATTGGTAGATTTCAGTTATCCTCAGCTTTAAGATCAAAGGTTGTGGAAATAATTGGAGACTACAATGGTTCGAGCTCGGATGTTCAATTTCACCCCAACAGCAGATTGGGACTAGGCAGCACCGGCGCATAACAAGCAAATCCAGATCATTACTCCTGTGTTGGAGCAAATTCTCATAAATTCTGCGTGGATTAAAGAGATCGTTTGGGTGATCAAGTTCAGGTCAGGCCTGAACTTGTTCGATCTAATCAAGTTGTGAACCCATGAAGGGGTTATGGAGAAGAGAGAGTGAGATGGAGATGAAGTCAAAAGTTATTCAATTGTGTATTGATGTAAGCATATGGAGCATGGTGGCTATTCTCGGACTTGAACGTATTCAAGTCAATTGGGAGATTGTTAGGATTGTGACTGGAATATATTGTGAAGGTAGACAAGGCTTCAAAGTTAAGAACGGACAACTTTGCGTAATTGTTACACAGGCTAGTCGACTCATGACCAAGGGTAGTCGACTAATGAAGAATTAGTTGATTAATGGCATCTTAGTAGTTGACTGGCGCAAACAGAGAGTGGGTACCACTTAGTAGTGGACTGTATAGGATTAGTCGACAAATTATTCAGACTAGTCGACTAATCGGCATGCTGACAGTTCTTTTTCAGTTATGTTTTCGTTTTGAGTTGAACTCGAGTTTTCTTCTTTTCTGAGGCAGCGTTGTTATATTGCGAGAGTTTGTGTAGGACTAGGATAATTTTATAGTCTATAAATAATCCCTTGAGGATGGCCTATATTGGCCCAAAGGCCCATCACTTTAGTTTTGATGATGATTAACTCATGTAGTTATAGTACAAATGATCTTGTGTTCATTTAGTTTCAGATTTTCAATCAAGATCTTCGGTGTTCAGCTTCAACAAAAGATTCGAAGTCAAGTTTTGAAGCTAGCACGTGTTGATTCAAGAGCTCGCGCTTCAAGATTGCATTAAGTACTCAATAGGAGTCTAGTTCTTTAGATCAAGGTTTGGACCAAGTTAAGATGGAGAAGAAGATTTTCAAGAGAAGATTTTCATGACTTGAGTCGAGTTTATAAGTGTTAAGATTTTATTTTAATAAAATGTAAAGGAAAGGTTAGTTGTGAATTACTCAAGCTCATACACACACACACACAAAAAAAAAAAATTTGTATGTCTTCATAAGAAATAGTTTTAGTTTTGAAAATACCGTTTTGATTTTGAGCTTCAAAGTATATATCGTTCTGTTTCAAGATTAGATTTCATCAAAACAAGTTTACATGATTTATATGTATATTGGACTTCCTCCATACATATTGATGCTTTATAATGTTTAGAAATTTTTTTTTGATATTTCTATATCATATGTTTTAAGTTTTGTTAAAGTCAAAACTTATTTTGAGCTTAATTGTCAAAAACATAGATATTTCATCTTATATGTGTATTGGATCATATTCATACACAATATACTTCAAAAGTGTTTTAATATCTTGTTTTTGTATTTGAATAAGTTTTGGAAAAACAGATTTTTCATTTCAAAGTTGATTTTGAAAAATACAATTTTTAGTTCAACATGTTTGTAATATGTGTTGATTTTTGATCACACATATTTGTGCTTCAAAGCATTTCAATGAACATATTTTTGTGAATTTTTATGGGAGTTAAATAAAATTTAAGGGTTTTAAAAAAGATCAACTTTCAATCCCTTAAACTCCGACCTGGGCTTCTGGCGGTCGACTGATCGATCGACCGAATCAGAGCTCAGTCGACCGATCGGTCACGGTCGACTGATGTGCAAAGAACGTGGACACAGCCCTGGCTTGAGGGTCGGTCAACCGGGCAGTCGATCGATCAAGAGAGCTTGCTCTCTGGATCTGGCCCCAGTCGACCAAACGGTCTAACGGCTAGAGAGCAGTGCTCTTTGGTTCTTGCCTCGGTCGAACGTTCTACCGACAGGTCAATACCTGGGTACGGTCGACTAGGCGGTCGACCGGCAACCCCAACGGTCTGAAATATGACCGTTGGCCGGTCGACCGGCAGGCCATCTGGCCCCCAACAACTAGTTTTCTTTAGCCTATAAGTTGGGTGTTTTGGGCCAGTTTTGAAAAAGATTTTTGGGAATGCTTTCTAGAACTATTTTCTTATCTTCCATAGAAGTTTTTCAAAAAGATTTTAGAGCTTTCAATTCCAAATTAAAAGAAGTTTTTCAAGAGTGAATCTCTTAATTTTATCAAAAGTTTTCTTGAGATTTCTAGCTCCAAATCTATCTAAGTTTTTCTCACACAAGCTTGAGATTTTCATAGTCTTATATATATTATAGGAGATTTGTTTGTGAGAGTGTTTGTTAGTGATCAAAGAGAAGAGATCACCAAGTGTTCTACCTTATATTGGAGAGTGTTGTAGAGGTGTGGCCTCGGCGAACTTGTGGGTTCGAGTTGTATTGGTCTTGCGGGAACAAGTGAGGGACTTGTGAGTCCAAGAGTTTTAGTGTGAAATCGTTGTAGGTGTTGCGGCACTGAGTGATCTTGCGGGACCGATTTTAGTAGAAATCCTTCATAGTCATGAAGGCGGGGATGTAGAGCAAGTGTGCTCGAACTTCGAAACAAATTTTCTGTATTTGTGATTGCTTATTTCTCTCTCTCTCATTTGTATTTATATATCTTGCATGCTTTTATTATTCATCTCTTTATGCTAGATATATCTTTTGTTTTATTGATATATATGCTTGGGTTGTTTGATTGCTCACACTTGTATTTAACCAAGAGAGCTAAAGTAGCACCTTAACTCTTAATTTAGAAGAATCTTGAGGAGATAGTCCAGAGCACTTTACCAGAAATTTGGTTACACTTTTCTGATATATTTTGTGTGTTTGTATAATAGTTTTATTTTGCATAATTAGTTATAAATTCCGCGTAGTTGTGCATTTGATTAGCTTGTCACCTATTCACCCCCCTCTAAGTGATTTACAATTGGTATCAGAGCTTGGTGCTCTCTATTTGGTTATAACAACCTTGAGTTAAAGATCCTATTTTAGCTAATCATAATATTTGTACACACACACACACATGGATTTCATGTCACCTTCCATGTTTGACATTCTTAACATTCAAACTTGGAAAGTTAAGATGTCCATGTACCTTAAAGCCCTAGGAATTCATGTTTATTTTGCTACCATTAAAGATTCTTATTTTTTAAATGGCAAAAATCTTGAGGCTAATGCAAAAATCATCCATGCTCTAAAGCTAACCCTAAGTGATGATTATCTATTTATGGTTTCTAATATTGATTCGGCTTTTGGAGTATGGAACACTATTTGCTCTCTTGGGAATAAATGCCAAATGAAAAAAAGAGTAACTCGGATGGTAGAATTTGCACCAAACCTTGAAACCTCCTCGATCTGCATCCACCATTGCATTCAGAATGCCGGAAAAACATAGGGTTTGACATCTTGATTGTCTGAATTCGACTACGATTGCATGATATACCTTCTAATCAATCTCGTTCATTGGTCGTCTTCATCACCTCCGTTGTTTTTTCTTTAACTTGCTGCCACAGCGAGCCTTCATGGGATGTCTTGTGTGATGCCTTCATGAGCTCGTCGAGCTCGTCTTGCCATCCGCCATTAGCGATGATCTGATCATCACCTCCGCGTCTACCGTGTTCAGATCTGAGCATCATTGAGCCTTGAGACTCCACCTTAATTTATATACGCCAAAAGTCAACGATCTTTACCTTAGAAGAAATTTGAACTTTTTTTTGTCTTCTTCATCATGACACCTCTGCCGAACTCCATCGACTTGACATTTTCTTCTTCATCTAGAGCACTCAAGTCTTGAATGAAAACCATCAGCTCTGATACCATTTGTTATAACTAAATTGATATGCTCCGATACTAATTGTTGCATGCATAACTTGGGATGCCATACATACTATGATACTAATAGTTAGGAGATACCATATCCCCACCAACGACCTCAAGCATGCCATGAGATCGATTACTTCGAGCACACAAGATGAATATTAAAAGATACAAGAAGAAGAACACATAATTTAACGTGATTCGGCCCAAACTTGGCCTACGTCCATAGGGAGAGAACTTGAGAGAGTTTTATTAATAAACTAGATATAAAGAGATCTAATATTTCTCTTGATGACATAAGAGTATTCATCTTCCCCTTGAATCTACGCCTAAATTACAATAGTACCTTATCTCTATGCATCTTCATCTTACTCCTCTCTTTTTTGACTTTTAGGGCCTTTTTGGCTTTTTAGGGCCTTACATTGTTGCTCACCACAACTTTATTCTCCTCTTCTACTCCTCTGCTCTAATTTACAATGCTAGGTTACAATCTTTATTTATAGGATTTTATAATACAACTCCTAGTTGGATTATGAGATAATCTTGGCCATTGGATGCTTGAGGAATCTTGACCAATCCTATTAGGAGTTGATCTCCTTGAACTAGAATGATTCTAAACTCTTTAATCTTTAGAAATAAATCTTCATTGAAAAGGAATTGAATCTTATTCATACTTCTTTAAAAGGGAAACTCACAATCGCCTGAAAAGGAAACTGCTTCACCTTGATTTGCTTCTTCTGGTTCAAGCCATCGTCTTCTCCAACTTAATTGGATCTTCTTGGACCATAGTCTCCTCTTGAAAAACAAGACAAAATTCTAACATCAACAACAACAAAAGGTAGCAACAGGGTGACAAGGTTGTAGAGGGAAGAGAACAGGGAAGCAAGTTGATCTGGAAGTTTTGGAGTTGTTGATGAGTGGATTTATTGTTGTAGTGGTCGTCGACAAGGTGATCCGGAGGTGCCTGGGCCATCGCCGAGTAGATTCAGTGTAGCAAGGGCCGTCGATAAGTTGATTTGAAGAGGTGCAATAGAAGAGAGCAAATGTCGATGGAGAAGTGATGACAAATCTGAGAACAAGGAGAGGGTGGCAGCAGTTTCAAGAGAGGTGGATGGTGGCGGCTGAGCTAGTTTTTTCTTTTTTCTTTTTCCATTTTAGATGGGGGCAGTAGTTTGTAGAGAAAGAGGTGGGGTTCTGATACCATATCGGGTTTTAGAGAATAGACGACACAAATCCTACATTCGAAGTTGAACTCACTTATACAGATAATGAATACAAATAATGAATAAAGATAATGGGTATGGTATAGGCTAGTTACCCAATACCCAAATACCAATACAACTACAAAGTCGAAAATACATAATATCTAACAAAAATTAAAAAAGTAAGATGCTACATCATCAAATATTCTAGAAAATGTTCCAATTATTCTAATTATTCACCAGTTGTTCACCAAAGTTCTATAAAAGTTTTCAGTTCCTTGATGATACTACTGCCCTCTTTCCAAAAGAGGGAAAAAACATTATTTTTTAATGTTCATTAGTTACTGTTCATTTGAACAGTGTTCATCCCAATTATTGTTTATCAGTTACTATTCATCACATTATGCTTGTTGTTGCTAATTATCGAATCCTCTTCTTTTCTTTTTCTTTTAAATTCTATTATTAAATTTACGTGACATCAGATCAATTGGATTCGCATGAGAATCAGAGGCACAAAATTCTAAGAGAAGAATCAAAGAGTTTCATATTGGGGTAGTTTCTGCAGTGCTTCATAGTTTTGAGTTTTTTCAGTTTAGTTTCATACACGATTTTAGTCTAAAAAGTCAAAATTTGATTTATATTTTTAACAATTTAAAAATTCATTGTCAACATTGGCATCGATAATTCAACAGTTTGGAATCAACATCAATTTTGACAATTTAACACTTTAATATTTTCACCACGTATTTTTTATGTTCATAACATTGTCTCGGGGAGTGTGTGCGCTAATAAATATAATATAGTAATAATTTACATTATATTTTTAATCATTCAAAACTTTCTATTGTTTAAAAAACTAAGAATCTCTTTATGCATAACTGGAGAAGTTTTTCTATTATGGGTCTGTTTGGATTTAAGGAATTGGTGTGAAGTGAGGAAGTAGGAAGTAAGATTTATTTCCTTTAGGAAAAAGGGAAATGAGTAGTAAGTTTTCTGGTGTTTGGATGATTGTTGGGAAGTGTGGTTTGGAAAATGTTTTGACGTTTCCGGTGTTTGGATGGTAATGAAAAGTGGAAGTGGAAAAGTTGACCACAAAGTTGACCGCAAAATAATATTAAAATAAAAATTAATTAAGAAAAATAAAAAATAGATTGTAATTAGAATGCAAGTGAGATTTACTTGACCAAAAAATTAACTGTTTTATGCTATAACTTATTATAAATGAGATTTACATGATCACAAAATTAACTGTAGCACTCTGGAAGTGAGAAAATGGTTGTGTAAAAGAGAGATGAAAAAGGGAAATGGGGGTTTTCTTATTTTCCTTTTCCGGTGTTTGGATAGATAGGGAAATGAGCAATTATACTTCCCCACTTCCTCACTTCACTGTGATTCCTTACATCCAAACACGCCTATATATAAGTGGATATGTTTGTGTCGCCGCTGTGACAAGCCAAGAAATTTTACCACTATGCTGTAACATTCATGATTGTGGGTCCTAGATGACAACAATTGAATGAGAGTGTCAGAGAAATTATTTATGCATTTTTTAAAACCGATCGAAGGGAGGTTTTCTCCCGTGACTCGTATAAAAACTTTCTCTGTCCGTCCGTCTTCAAGAGAGAGCAACGTCGATCCCTTTCTTCTTCTTCCTCTCTCAGCTCCCCCTCCCTTCTTCCTCCTCTCCCCTCCTCCTCATGACCAATCGGTCGATTTTCTACCGACAGTTGCGGTATACTAATCAAAACTGACCGAAGGGAGGTTTTCTCCCGTGACTCTTATAGAAACTTTGTCTGTTCGTCCGTCCGTCTTTATCTGCGAGAGAGAGCAACCCTTCCTTCTTCCTCCTCTCTCAGCTTCCCCTCCTTCTTCCCTCTCCTTCTCCTCCCTTCTCTTCTTCTGATCGATCGGTTTCCTACCGACAACGATAGTATACTAGTTTATCAAAACGGACTGAAGAGAAGTTTTCTCTCATAACTCATATAGAAACTTTCTCCGTCTTCTTCTTCCTCTCTCACCGCCTCCTCATCCTCCCTCCTCCTCCCATCTTCTTCTTCACCGTTTGGCGATGGCTCATCCGTTAGCCTTTCGCTGATAGCATTACAGTAATATTTATATTTATTTTTTATTTAAAGTAGAGAAGAAAATAAAACTTCCTTAATTTCAGATTCAATCGAGAGAGAATGTACAGCCCGAGGCCCGGACGCCGCGCCATGTTATCTCGCCTCACAGACTCTCACCTCCTCCTTTTTCTTCCCTCAGCAGTCTCCTCCTCCTCCGCCGCCGCCGTTGCTCCTTCAGAAAATACCCCTCATCGCCACTTCCCTTTCCCAAACTCTTCTCTCTCCTCCTCCGCCTTGATTCCTTCAGTAACAAAGCAGCAGCTGCAGAGAGCTCATCCGCTCGTATTTTCTCTCTCCTCATCGTCTCGAGGGTTCGCTTCGGACACGAAGATGGGTGACGAGAGCGTGACGTACCTCTCCCAGAGAGAGGCGGCGGAGATCGATGAGATCCTCATGGGCCCGCTTCGGTTCAGCGTCGATCAGTTGATGGTTCGATTCTTCTCTCTCCTCTCAATTTTCTTTTCCCAAAAAAAAAAAAAAAACCTCAAAAAGGGGCATTTTTTTTAATATTTTACTTTATTTTCAATTGATTGTAGGAATTGGCAGGAGGCCGCGTCGATCTCTGAGGTATTAAGATCGTTACAACAGTCGCATTGTTCTCTGTTTTGATATTTCATATAATTTAGTGAGAACTTGAAATCGAACTAACATTAGAGATGAATTTAGTAAAATTGAGGAAACCCATTTGTAGAAAAAGCTCATTTTTGCTTCAGTTGCCGTGGGAGTGAAAAACCCAAGAAACCCCAAGAAGAAAGTATTTGTCTCCTTTATTCCCATTTCAAATATTAATAAGACCATAGATTTGTTGCTCTTTCTTCTGATCGAATTGTGACTTCTACTCAATTTCAAGTGTTAACTAAAAGGTTCAATCTTTTGGTCTTACTGCTGAGGTACTAGGGATTCCTTTTCTTTTTTGCTCTTCATCGTAGTTATGTCTTATGTAGCACGGACACTCCTATCTTGGAGCCGTGTCGTGTCCGAAACGTGTCTGACACGCGTGTCGGACACTCGTGTCATGTGTATTTAAAGAATTTGTCATGTATCCGCGTGTCGTGTCCATTTCAATATTTCCGTGTCCATGCAACATAAGCTGTCTTTAAAAAGTTATCAGTTAAATGGTTGATTTTTAATTGAGATGGCCTCTAAGAGCTGAATGGAAGAAAACAATTTCATGAAGCTGACCCCAAAAATTTGAGTTAAAGGCTTTCTTGTTGTTGTTGTTGTTGTATTTAATCTTTAAATGCCATTGTGTTGAGTTATTTTTTAAGAACATGTATGTTTCTTTTACTTATTGCTTTCCGTGGGCTTCTCTTGTGCAGAGTTGTATTCGTTCTTCCCCCCATTTTTCTCTTTTTTATTTTGAAATATAATTTTGCACTGTTGAGTCAGCATGAAATTCTTAAAAGAAGGAGGGTTCTTGTCATAGGTTTACCAGAATGACTTGCAATGTTGCGGACTATGCAATTGTAACTTATCTTTATTAAAAAAAATATTTTTGTTACCATGGTACAGTAAGCTGTGTACCGTTCAATGTTGATAGTATATTAGTATTTCTCAGTAATTCTTGCACTTGAACCAGTTAGTTAAGAATTTCACTGTTTCAACAGGTCTAGAAATCAAGTGAATATAGTCGCATCATTGTTATTTGCGGTCCAGGAAATAACGGTGGCGATGGTCTGGTAGCTGCTCGTCACCTGCATCACTTTGGATGTAAACCATTTGTTTGTTATCCAAAGCAAGCAGCCAAGGGTCTCTATACTGGCTTGGTTACTCAGGTATGTGGGTGAGCTGTCTGAGATGGTACCTTTACCAATTTTGAGTGGCAGTCATGTTTACTTTTTATGTAATTCTATAGTTGGAATCATTAGCAATCCCATTCTTGTCAGCTGAAGACCTGCCTCAGATCTTGTCAGATGATTTTGACCTCATTGTGGATGCAATATTTGGGTTCTCATTTCATGGTAAAATGGAGCTCTCTTAACTCTGCCTTTTTCTTTCTTCCTTGCTCAGTTTCCCCATATAGTGTCAGTTGGCAGTTACCATTCACCTGAAATCGTTTGTAAATTTGAAAATGCCAACAAAGATCTTCATAGGACTTGAGTTCAAATAATGCTAGGAATTACCGCAGACTTTGAACTCGAAGCATTAACCTCAATATGTGGATAATTTTCATGGTTGTTTGATTTGATTTCTTCAAGGGGGGACCAAGCAGTGACAGTAAGAACTGAAAGTGGGAGTGTCACATAAATGTTTGATAATGTACTTTGTCCTTAAGTAACCTCACAGAAAAAAATAAAGAAACAAAAAGTCTTGCTTGCTGGATGAACATTTGTCTGGTTCTGATGGAATATTTAAACATAGAAAATACAATGTATACATTTTTTTTGACGAGTAAGTTAATATTATTGATTTCAAAGATATAAACTGTACAAAGAAACTAGAATGTTAAAAAGCAATCAATCATAAGTTCCAACAGTCTAGAATTCCTTTTCTCTATCATCCAAGGCCATGCATGAAAGAGAGGGAAATTGATGTGAGACGTGTATGCATGTGAATCAGAAATCAGTGATAGAGCAAAACTTGGCTACATTGTCGCGATGATCTGGTAGCTTGTACAATCAATATATATAATAAATAAACACAAGACAAATAGAATCTCACAGTATTTGTGGCAGCATATATAATCGATAAAATAATAGAGGCAGATATTAACTCGCAAATAAATAGACCGTATTAAAAAAACTACCAATTGATGATCACAATAGTGACCTAGAGAGGATGCCGATGTGTAGAGCTCGTCGTCATGATCGTAATGGCACGAAGATCACATGAATCAGAGCCCGAATGTGAGAGTTACGGCCCAAAAACCAACCCGGTACACTAACAGGTCTGTTTTGCACTGTTGGATCCAACTAGCATTGTTGCACGGGTCGGATCTTGTTTGCGGGTCCACAACTTAAATCGGCTTCTTTTCCTCTTTCTGAATGCGGTCAGGTCGGGTTAAAAATGTGAACCCAAATCGTTTCAACCCTTCTTCTACTTCTCTGTCTTCTTCACCTGCACACTACTCTGTTGGGTTCTGAAATCTTGCAAGTAGTCGACGAGGCACCTCCGGTGATGCTCTGGCGGGACCAGACTGAGAGAGGACGAGGACGGCTCAGGCCGCCGAGGGGCAGCGGCCTGGTCACGCTGGTGGTGGTGCTGCCGCGGTTGATTAGAGAGGGGGAAGGAGATTGGGTGGAAGAAAAGTGCGGTACTTGAGTGGTGGGATAAGGGTGCGGTAGTGGCGTGGGTTCAGGTGTGGAGGTCGAACACGAAAGCGAAGAGAGTGTTGATGCGGAGAGGGTGGTCAAGCTTATGGGTTGAAGGCAAGGATTGAGGAGGGGCTCTCTGACTTTTCTGCAAGGGGAAAGAGATGGAGAGAGATAAAAAGGAGGGGGAGAGCTCTGTGTTGGCGGCTGGGAACGCAAGCGAGAGAAGTGAGGATGATAAGAGTAGGGTTTTTTTTTGAAAGAGGATTAGAAGAGGATTGGGATTTTTATCCTAAACAATTTAGAGATAGATCTAAATCTTACCAAGGTTGTAAATATTGGATATCGGGATCATATCGGATGGGGGTTTTTCATATTGGATATCGAATATCGGGGAAGATATTGGGGATACGTGCGTATATTGGGCGTTCATATCAGACACTGTATATAATGAAATATTGATAACTAAAAGTTAGTTTAGTGTCATAAATATCATCTACCAAATAAAAATGATCTAATATGCATACAAAGATGGTAAAAAAATAATGTACATTTACATGCAATCGCGGGTCATGCAATAAATAAGTTATTTTATAAAATTGAAAAATATAAGATTAAAAGTTGTATAATCTACTTACCTGGAAATCAAGCGTCGTCGCCATCAATTCACGAAGGAGAAAACTTAGGGCATCAAGCCTTAACGACGCAAACAATACTTATATAGTCGGATGACGGGTCGGGTTTGGGTTCAATGCTGATGGGTTCAAAAAAAACAAACCCAAGTAAAATAAATCCATATCGGTTGATTTTGCGCCGACTCATATCAGGTCATTTATCGGCCGATATTTCAAATATCAGCCATTTTTTGCTGCAAACGATATGGGTGAATGATTTTCCCATATCGTATCAGTAGCAGGCAAAAAATGAGATATCGGCCGACTCGGCCGATATTTAAAACAGGGAATCTTATATAAATAATTTTATTCAAAATTCTTCATTATCTTTATTACAAATATGAGAGCCTTTAAATAGGCTTTACAAAATTGGAATTCCAAACTACAAGCGACGTGGTACTAAAAATAAAAGAAACATACACCTACTAATAAAAAACCAAAAAATAAAAGAAAGATACATGAAAATCCTGAATCACTCGCATCATACTTGAGTCGAGCGGCTTCGTCTTCTTCGGTTCACGCGCCATGGCTGGATGCCCACATCATTCTCTTGGGGTGAGAGAAGACTCGACCCCGTCGAGTCAGGTGGAAAGGTGCCCCCTGCTGGACTGGATCAATCTGCTGCAAATCACCTCGATCTCATTATCAGTCGGTGCTTTTTCTTTACAACGATCCAAGTACCTGTGAGTTACACCAGCTTTGGTGGTGATAGTCTCATCCTTTAAAACTTTATCAACCTTCTCTGTTGTAATGTGATGAGTATTTGGGAGTGAGGTAAGTGGGGTCTCTCAAAGAATGGCTTAGTGGAGGGCTCAACAATCAATGGGTTACAATCAAAACCATTGTAATCCACTAGATCATTAACATTAAAAGTACAACCAATGCCATAATCTTTAGAAAGATCTATAATATAAGTATTGCAATTTAGTTTATTCAAGATCTTGAAAGGTTTAACACTGCGGACACGCAACATCTTAAGAGTTCCCGAAGGAAACTGTTTCGAATAAATCTGATCCATCTCATAACTGCCTACATTAAAAGTTAAATATTTATCTACTGTCAGTTTGTAAAGTAGGCTTCACGTTCTGTTTATTTCCATCACTGATCCCTTTGTGTAATTTGTGCACGTGTTTTTGTGATGTAAATGCAGATGCAGACTCGAATGCGCTACAGCGGGATGTATCGGTAATGAGGGAGAAAGCAGTTTGCGAACATAGTATGCATGACTAGTGAGAGGTAAGAAGCAGTAGCAATGAGAGTGGGGAAGGTGGAGTTGGCAGCAATGCTAAAGTGGATGTATGTTTGGGTTATCTAGTCTTGGGTCTCAAGGGTCGTAGCTTATTCTGCTTACTCTTATACTCAAACTGACACACGTTGGATCGACCATAAATGGTGACTTTTTATCGAACAACCATGGTTTACCTAATATGACTTGATCCACATTCAGGTGATCACATCACACCAGATATTGTCTTTGTATTTATTGAAATTAACTGGGACAAGACATCATTGTTTGACCTCAAGGGTCGTGGAGTCAATCAAAGACACTTTGAATGGTGGGGGTAGGGTACAACCTCTAATTCAGGATATTCAAGCGATTTGGACGATATTACGTTAATGCAACTTTCATTATCAACAATCACTTTACAACTCTTATCTCCACTTTTGGTGAAGGTAGCACTTTTCCTCAAATCGTCTTTTTCAACTGGTAGGGGGGAGACACATTTAACAACTGATAAGTGACTTGGTGTTTGATTAATACAATTGAGACCAACACATCATTTGTAGGCTTTTCGTCAGTTTTAGAATCTTCTCCTTAAAGATATACACATCAAAGGCTGACTCAGTGGTTTCGGTAGGTGTTCCATCTATAATAGTGATTCTGACGAGACTAGGGCAACTGGCAGCCAAGTGTCCGTAATCTTGGTATGTAGCACTTGATTTTGGAGCTAACTTTAGAGAACTTGGGGCCTTTGTTTTTGTTAGCCTGTTCAAGATTCTTACCCTTGATGTCATCCCTATGTGAAGGAGTTTGGGTACTAGACCTATTAGGTTGGAGAGATGAGGAAAATTTAGACACTGAGGCTATATAATCGTGACTCTTGAAAGTGTGACGGGTCCTAATGGAATGTATATCTTGGACTAACGCATACACTGCCTCTAACTCGTTGACTCTTCTAGCTAATAGTTAAGTTCGTAGGCATCTCTAAGGCCGACTCTGAATCTAGAAAGGATTTAAGCTCCCTCTTCCTTATGGAGGGTACTGCATCTGGTGATAAATTCATCGAATTTCTTGACACTCCTTGGCAGATTTGTTGCCTTGAGTGTGTTGGTGCCAATTGTCCATGAGACGAGCACAAACGATGGTGGCACATACTATATCTCTAGCTTTTCTTTCATCATATTCCATGTGTCAATTGGTTGTCGACCTGGGGCTGCACGCCTGTTTTCTAGGTTGGTCCAATGCTGATTAGCTTGACCAGACAGTTTCATGGTAGCATACTTAACTTTTCTAGACTGTAAGTTCGTACCATGTGAAGTATCTATCTAGTTGGAGTGTCCAGTCTATGAAAAGTTGTGGGTCATCATGACGTCCATCAAAGTTGAGGACATCGATCTTGATGCTTTCCAAATATTGAGCATCGGGGTTGGGTGGATTATCGGTGTTGTTACGTCTGTTATTTCTCTGTGAGGTTTGGTAACCTGTGGCTTCCACTCTGGTCAACCTTTTATTGAGTATCTTAAGGGTTTCTAGTTTAACATTTATCTCGATGAACATTGTTGCAATCTGTTGGGGATCTGTTGGGGGGCAGTGTGAGACTTACTAGATTCTCCTAACTGATATGGGTGCCACTACGATTGGTCATGCACTACACAAAATCTAAATGAAGATGAAGAGATGCAAATTTAAACTAGATAATTTTTTTAATGCAAGAAAGCAGTAAAATTTTCTAACAAATGCCTACGTAACGCAGATCCTATCCTAACCGTGCTCTGATACCAAAATGATGTGAACCGTGTATATGTGTGAATCAGAAATCAGTGACAAAATAAAACTTCTCTACGTTCCACCAACGATACGATCTTGGGTAGAAAAATAATTAAAACAAATAATTAGACCGATGGATTTTGACAAAATATCACAGTTACAATTATACTGTTCTAATCTCAAATAAAATAATGCAACCACTCAGTTACGATGGCCCAAACTTATACAATAATCAGAAAACACAAGACAAATAGAATCTCACAGTCTCACAGTATTTGTGACAACAAATATAATCGATAAAATAAGAGACAGATATCAACTCGTAAATAAATAAACCGTGTTAAAAAAAATTACCAACTGATGATCACAATAGTGACCTGGAGAGGATGTCGATGTGTAGAGCTTGTCGTCACGATCATAACGGTACGAAGATCACATGAATCGGAGCCCAGATGTGAGAGTTACGACCAAAAAACCAACTCGGTACACTAACGGGTCTCTTTTGCACTGTTGGATCCAACTAGCACTGTAGCACAGGTCGGATCCTGTTTGCGGGTCCACAACTTAAACCCGCTTCTTTTCCTCTTTCTGAATGCGGTCGGGTCGGGCTAAAAATGTGAACCCAAACTATTTCAACCCTTCTACTTCTCTTTCTTCTTCACATGCACACTACTCCGATTGGATTCTAAAATCTTGCAGGTAGTCGGCGAGGCACCTTCGGTGATGCTCTGGCGGGACCAGACTGAGAGGGGACGAGGACGACAAGGGATGCCGAGGGGCAGCGACCTGGTCACGCTGGTGGTGGTGCTGCCGCGGTTGATCAGAGAGGGGGAAGTAGATTGGGCGGAAGAAGAGTGCGGTACTTGAGTAGTGGGATAAGGGTGCGGTGGTGGCGTAGTTCAGGTGTGGAGGTTGAACACGAAAGTGGAGAGGGGCGATGCAGAGAGGATGGTCGAGCTTATGGGTTGAAGACAAGGATTGAGGGTGGGTTCTGTGACTTGGCTGCAAGGGAAAAGAGACGGAGAAAGAGAAAAGGAGGGAGAGAGTTCTATGTTGGCGGCTGGCAACACAAGAGAGCGAGGATAATAAGAGTAGGTTTTTTTGAAAGAGGATTAGAATTTTAGTCCTAAACAATTTAGAGATAGATCCAAATCTCACACAATAATTTTATTCAAAATTCTTCACTATCTTTATTACAACTATGAGCCTTTAAATAGGCTTTACAAAAATGGAATTCCAAACTACAAGTGATGTGGTACTAAAAATAAAAGAAGAATACAACTACTAATAAAAATCAAAAATAAAAGAAAGATATGTGAAAATCCCTAAATCACTCGCATCAAACTTGAGTCGCGCGGCTTCATCTTCGTTTCACGCACCATGGCTGGATGCCCGCATCAGAAATCCTGGATTGTTGAAACTTATGATTGTTCTGTAACTTTTTGTACAGATTTTATTCATGTTTGAAATCAATAAAACCCTTAATGTTAAGAAAATATAAATAAAGGTGTTTTTTCCATATCAACACCTGAATTCTTCGTTACTTCCATATTCACACCCCCAAATCTTTATTATTTCCATTTAACCCCCCAAATCTTTTAAGTTTTTTAAGAAAACCCATTGTTAATTGTTGTTTGTAGCAGTGGGATGGTTAAAATATTTTTCTACCCTTAAGAAAAGTGATTTGCTCCCATCAACTAGGAGATTCATTTTGTAATATCTCCTAGTTAATAATACTGTATTAGTATTTTAAACAATTTATTTGGATTTACTTATCATTATTAATTATCCTTACTATTATTATTTAAAGATTTATTTTACGATCAATGTTACTTAATATTTAAATCATTCCTAATTATTATTATTACTATTTTATTTTTGTAAGGTGTATTGATGTTAAACCCACTTCTTTTCCTCTCATTTCTCCTTTTCTTTTATTTCTTATTTCCTTTTCTATTAACCCAAGCCCAACCCAAGAAGCTTAGCCCAAGCCCAACCCAAGAAGCTCAGCCCAAGCCCATCTCATATTCACCTTTCTTTTTCATTTGCCTTTTCATTTGGCCTGGTCCATAACCTCCCCTATATCATCTTCTTCATTCTCCTTCTCAAATTTCAAACCTTAGTTTCTATCTTGCCGTCACCTTTTCTTTACTTTTTCTCCTTCTGGTCTTCTCCAAGTCTGACCCGAGACCACCGTGGCCTCGTCGGCTCCGCCTCTATGCCCCCTCCTATTTCTCTCCCCTCTCCACTAAACGCATCTTCACCAATCACCAACACGAGCCAAGCGCCACCAACTCCTTCACCGACAACCGCCGTACCGTCTCTCCCCCCTCAATCTCCTCTTCCCTTGCCTGCGCAACACCACTCCACCCGGCATCACTACCCATCACCACCACCTGCATCTCCACCCTCACTCCCTATGGCCACACCCCCTTCTATCCATGCAGCCGCCACACCCTCACCCACCTCCTGTCCTTGTTGCCGCCGTCGACGAGATCCTCCACACCTTCGTTGCTCCGTCATTAGCGGAAGCCTCCCTGGGCTCCACCACCACGCTTGCACCACGTCGCGACCACTACCTCCACCTGCACCCGAGCTCGAGCTCCCCACTCGCCATGTCACCGCCCACAAGCCCATCGAGCAACCTCCACCTCCCCATCTTCTTCTCTTCTTCTCCGACAGCCTGCCGTCTGAGCCGCGATAACACCCGAGCCTTCTCTCCGGCGCAACCCTTCTCCCTCACTTTGCGTATCTCTCTCCCTCCCTCCTTGTTTCTCTCTCTCTCTCTCTTTCTTTTCCTTTTGGATTTCCCCTAAAACCCGACCCGCTTCACCTTTAACCCGATGCAAACCCGCATCCTATTGACTTGGTTTAGTGGGCTGGGTTATTAGGTCATATCTAGCCTGACCCAAATCTACAGTACCAGACCCATCTGCACATCCAGACCCGTTAAGCCACCGATTCAGTCTTTTGGGTCGTATCTCGACCGTTCGAAACCTGATTCAAGCGATTCTGAAAGCGTTGGAATCGGGAAGACCAGAGCTACATATTCATTGCAACTTAGATATTTATCTACTCTAAGAGGGAGAAGAAAGCCATCAACAAATCAAACATTAGATCATCAAAGGCAAGTACCTAGAGTTCCTTTCATCCCCTTAGTTTTCTTGATTTTACTTAATAGAAATCACGCCTAGGATTCTTCTTCATTATGTATTGTATTGTTATTTGCACTAATTCATCATTTCATGCTAGATAGCCATCATGCTTGTAGTGTTGACGACTTGTTTAATCCAACATTGGAAATATATATTTTATATAATTTTCTTGAATATTATGAATTATAGATTTTCATTGAGACGTGTTGTTATTGTTGATGCTGGACTATCATGCTGTTATTGATATTATCTCGAGTTAATTACTTGTATAAGTCATGCTTGAACAAATTGCGATATGATTGATCTTGTTGACCTAGAACGACACCATGATATAAGAATTACAACATGAACAACTTGGACATGAACACATGAATATGAATATGACATGAATACGAAAGTTAAATGACATGGATAAACACTTGCGTGAAACATGTACTTGGAATTACTTGAGAAAGTGGTACATGGTGATTATATGAGCTTGACAAGGACATGGTGGCATGGTTGTTCTTGGTATCTGGTTCACGAAAGGATATTCATGTTCTATTATAAAATTAGTTGCAAAAACGACAAGACACGAGGCTAATATGGAAAAATTGATGGTGGAAACTGAGGGAGTATATCTTGAGTACCTATCTGTGTACAAGGTATGATGGTGCTTATTTTACATGGTGCATGTCACATTATGACATGGGTTATTGATGAGCTGATTCTAGTTATATACTAATATACTATATTACTCCTGACATGGTTTCCCACTGGGGTGCATGAACGTTTTTTCCACTAGCAGTTTTCAAACAACGATAATCATTGACTGGTATGTAGGAATAGGCTGTGGTATGGGACACATTCGTTTTTGCGTCTTAGGACCCAATTGACATGCTTTGTAGGCATAGGATGGGGTATATCTACTGCACGTGGCAGATGTGATAGTCTCACCTAATTAGTAACCCCTAGGGACATCTTTATAATTAACCTTGTAGCTGTGTGTTTCTTGGGATAATTTTTACTGATTGATTGTTTAGCTATATTTATTATACTTGACTTACTCTATGCTATAATTATACTTATGTTTTGTGAACGCCTGTTTATCATCATGACTCGAACACTATATGAGTGATTTTAGTAATAAACTCATACCAAAAATACATGATTGTGTAATGAAAATAAGCATCATCTAACTGCATATTGCATGTCCCTTCATTGTTCAGATGCATATGCGTGCTCTGCACGAATTGCATACTTCCTTTCTTTGTTTGTACTTGTCGGGAGACTCTGACTCCCCAAGGTTTGTTACCCTAAATAGTGAAAGATACGTGAAGATATCGACTGAGAACAAGAAGTACTATGAGGAGCTAGCTGGAGCTCAGTAGAAGACTTGGAGACTGTTTTTAATTATTTGTATTCTTCTATAGATGTAAGGATAAGAGAGTTTGGACTCATTTCTCATTATTTAAATTTGTACTAGTTACTTAGTTTTGATTTATGTATGTGTACTCTATTTGAACTTGATATGTATATGCAACAGATAGAAAAAATGACATAATTTGTCGGATAGAGGCTTAGCATTCTCTTTTAAGTGTGTTACCGGCTCAAGTCATGTGCTTAGCTCGCTATAGTGGGAAGCGGGGTGTGACGCATTCTCTCTCACTGTCACTCTCAGCCCATCCTTTTCTCTCACTCTACTTTGTTCTCCCTCTCTTTTCCACCTTTAGAGACCCTAGCGGCCATCATAATTGGTGGATTTCATCAATATGCTGTGCGAATTCGGATGCACTCGAGAAGGAGATATTCGTGTTGATGTGACATGGTAGAGGAAACAACAACTAAGCCATTTGTCCTAAGTATTTGGGGTAGGCTACATGAACCAAAAGAGAATTATGCCGGATCGGGCATATGGATCAACTTTCTCCACTCATTCCTATCGAGCAATATGTCTTCACTTAGACCTTTAGCCTCTATATCTTGTCGTATTACCTCCATCCATGTTTTCTTTGGTCTCCCTTGCGCGCTTTTAACTTGCTCTAATTTGATACACTCTACTTGCCGAACTGGCGCATCTGTAGATTTACGTCGCACATGACCAAACCATCGTAGGCGGTTTTCTCTCATCTTTTCTTCTATAGAGGTTACGACTATCTTAGTACAAATATCCTCATTTCTCACCTTTTCTCTCCTCGTGTTACCATACATCCAACGAAGCATGCGCATCTCTGCTACACTCATATTCTGGGCATGATATCTCTTTATAGCCTAACATTCTGTGTCATATAGCATTCTATGAACATGACATGGTAGAAGAAAGACAAATGAAATGTTAGGTTGGGGGAGAGGAGATCTGTTAGGGATGGGGAAGGGGGAAATAGCGGTAGGGAGTAATTGGGTTGGGAAGAGAGAGAGAAATGAAAGAGAAATAGGTTTGGTGAGAGGGAAATAAAGGGGGAAAAAGATGAAGGGTATTTTCGTCAGTTTAAATAGTATTATATAATATCCGGAGTTAAAAAGGAATATTTCATGAATATTTTAATATATTGTCGAAGCAACTAACGGCAGGGGCTTTTTTGTCCCACCTTAAAAAATTTGGGGGTTCAAAATGAAAATGTAAAGATTTGGGGTGTGAATATCGAACTAGCAAAGAATTCAGGTGTCGATATGGAAAAAAAACCCTATAAAAAGCATAAAGAATCTAAACTAAACTTGGTAGTGAAGGATTCAGTAACAGAAGCAGATTTAATGCAACTTTTCCATGGATTCACAGGTTAGGTGAACCACTTGAAACTAAGTTCCAAATAGATAGGTTTCAGTCAAGGTAGGGGTAACTTTATTTATATTTCTGGTCTGTGTATAGAGTCGTTCTATAAACAATTTGTAACGTGTTTAAGTTTTTCGTAATTGACTCAATCTTCAATATTCTGTAGGAAATATTTTTAAGTTCATAACCTTTTTCTCAATTGGTTTTTCCCATCAGCATATGGTCCATGAATTATATGCCTATGCTGGAGAATGCAAACATTTTATGTGCCTGGGTAGAAAACTATATGCCCATTAATCCATACAATTTTTTATAACTTGAGCACAAGGATGACATCTTCAAATTACCTTTCATCTCCAGTGAAAAGGCTAATGTAGAGAATGCTTGGACTTTGGGTCTTTTTGTTGTCATGGAAATGGGAGTGGAAAAGGTGCATTTTTGTGGAGCCCTTTTTGCAGTTCTTGTTGGATATTAGGCTTTCCTCTGTTTGTTTTGGGTGAAACCAAAAGGAGAGGCTTTTCAACAATGTAACCCCACCTTAGCAAAAACATGCAAGGTAAGAACCTAGCTTCTTGCCTAAATTTGTTTTCCATGCACAAAAGTATAATAAAGAAATGTCTTGGTCATTTTTTCAGATGAGTGAGGGATTGATATGCTGACAGTGTCTTTTCCCCATTTTTTCCCATGTTCATTATCACTCCAAACAAACACCTGATTGCAAGGTTTTTGATTTCTGCTGACATATCTGAACGAAACAAACAAGGGATTATATTTTTTTTCCCTTTTCATTTCCTCTAGCAAATGTCATATATGGATATTGATATCTATGGATCCAAACAAGGCACAAAGCCCTTTGTGCAGCAACAACTGATATTCATATTTTATATGACAAAATCCTTATCACGTTTCTGATAATTAGGAATCAGGCTTAGGTGATTGATACACTAGAACTTCCTTCAACAAAGTTTACATAATACGAGGTACCAAATTCTGGACCATCTTCACGTCATGTCAAAGATGCGAGTCTCTTGACTTGCGTTCAAATGGTTGATTTTATATAATGTCACAATAAATTATATCGATATAATTAAATGGGGGCGTAATTAACAAATTGACTAGTTTGCTAAGATATTGAAGACTTTTACAAGTGTTATGAAGGCCACATTATTATTGGATATTTCACGGTATTTATTGATGTACTGGATTTGTGACAAGAAAGGGTCCCTTTCTGCTCCTATAAAATTAGTGGAATCCCCTTATTGCAGGTTAATACTGCAAATAAGGCTAATAGGCATAATTTATGATCACAGGAAAACTACATTAGTTGCAATTGGCATGTTGAGATAATTCGTGCCGTTATTTTTTTAGCTTCCTACAAGCAAGTTGAATGTCCTCAGATCATCCTTGGCAAGCAAGTTGAATGTCCTCAGATCATCCTTGTTTAGAACTGACCTCGACTATAAGTTTGAATATTTTAACAAGATTAGCTCCATACCTAATGGAGAAATGGGAGGAAAGATTTTTTAACTAATAGACAACAAAAAAGTAGCTAATGAAGTAATCCATCTATGTTGCGTAGACATGGACATGCCAACATCACATGACAAATTCTTGGGGGAAAAACACACAAAAGAGTAATGCCCATGGCAAAGAAGTGTTGTGTCTAACACGACGCAGCTTCATGATAGAAGTATCTTTGCTTCCTACTAATTCATTCAACCTCTCTGATTTAATGTCAAAGCTCGCATGACAATTTGAAGACAAGAAACTTGCTAACTAAGAAATCTAACCTAATCCAAATACTAGACAAAATTCTAAACTTTCTAACTAATCTTATCATAAATCAAAATTTAAATTAATTCAAAACAAACCTAATCCAAACAAACTCTATCTTGAAACCATTCCAGTAAATTCAAACAGATCTAAAATATACCAAATTTCCAAGCGGATAACCATCTAAACTTTTAGTATGCTCTATCCTTATCTTGATACCCCTTTTTATAGGCTGAGAAAACCATTTGCAATTTTCTGTACAATAAGAAGGATCGTTTGATGCATCAATTCTTACAAACTTAAAGAACATGCCCCAGTGACATTGAACAAAGCGCCCCAACTTGCTTTACTCTTCCACCATGGTTCAAAGTCGTGGTCTCGGCCACGTTTCGGCGAGCACTAAGACGCATCGGTCGCGTCGTCTCGAATCGGTCTCGGGCGATACATGCAAAATGCTACATAGAAAGCTCAAAAGATTCTAAAAAAATCGCGATAAATCTTAAAAAAATATAGACATCAATATTTATGTATCACATATCCAAAACAAGTTTGTTTTGAGGAGTAATTGGAGAAATATGATGATTGAGGGGTAAATTTAGAAATATGAAAGATTTGAGGGTGTAAATATTAATAAACCCAAAATTTAAAAAAAGGTTAAGGGAGGGGAGAGACAGAGAGAGAGAGAGAGAAAGACAGAGGGAGATCAGGCTAGAGAGGGGGGGAGAGAGAGAACGGAGGGAGAGAGGGATAGGGTGAGAGAGGGGGGAGGGAGAGAGGGGGGAGAGAGATCAAAGGGGGGAAGATCGGAGAGAGAGAGGCAGACGACTACGAGATCAGAGGGAGGTAGAGAGGGGGAGAGAGATCAGACAGAGAGAGGCGGGCGGCGGTGGGCGGGCGATCGGCAGTTGGGAGTGCACTGCGGTGCGGGCGACCACCGTCGACGATCGAGGAGGTAAGCCCTAGATCACTGCAACCTCAGCATGTTTTTCCCCTCTTATGCACTGACTCGAGCCCGACTCGGTGATGACTCGGCTGACTCGCCGAGTCAACCCGAGTCGTATTGGGACTCGGCCGAGTCGATGCCGGGTCGGTCAAAAATCAGGGCCAGGGGTGTATCGCGTTTCGGTATCGTCGCGGTGCCCGTCGAGTCGTCTCTGACTCAGCTGATACTTTGAACCCTGCCATCCACCTATTTCTTCTTAAGTAACAATCTTGCAAAGCCTTTTCAACCAAAAAGGATACACATAGATCCTTAGAAGGCAACAAATGGTAGCGCTAGAAAAATTACATTGGCATATAAATAATTAATTCATTTCCAAAATTATTGTTAAGTTGTCGTATGATAACTAATAAGTTCTATATTACTGTAGTAGTTGAATGGATTCATAATTAATGTAACTTTGATTTCAAATCTTGAAAAGTTAAGTTACTAGATGGAACTTAAAATGAGAGACTTGATGCAATTTAAGGATAGAATAACCAAAGAAGGTAGTTGAAATGTGGATGAAAAACCTAACATTGTGTGGAATAATGACTCTTGTGTCTTGAGAAGGTGGCTAAAGCAATTCTTGGATAATCTGTGAGGGTAAAGGGCTGCTTAATAAGGAGAATTGGTGATGGAACAAAAACGTCCAGAAGGTTATTAGAGCAAAGAGTTGTCTTATGAGAATGTGCTGAAGTGTAGAAACGAGGAAAGTTTGAGATACCTATGGAATAGTATAAGACTTGCAATGCTCAATGTCTCACGATGTTGGGCAATTAAGAAACATGTTAAAAATAATAAGTATAGCACAAATGAGAATGTTGAGATAGATGAATGAGAGTACTAGGATAAGAAATGAGCGTAGTAAGACATCAGGGGTTGCTTCTCTTGAGGATAAAATGAGAAAATGGCTGACCAATAAGTGCACTAATTAGGAAAGTTGATAGGACAATAGTTAATGGTGCAATGTGGACTATAGGGATGCCTAAACAAACTTGGATGAAAAAAGATTAAGGATATGGTAATGCTTCATGTAACCGAGAAGATGACTCTCAACAAAGCTAAATGGAAGAAAATGATACCTATAGCTGTCCCCAAAAATTTGGGATAAAGTCTTTATTGTTGTTCCCCTTCTTATGATACTAGTGCCTTCACTGTATGACTGTCCTTCCTCCATTAGTGAATGAAGTTATATTTACTGTATTGATAATCTGCACACACACACACACACACACACACACACACAGAGGTACATCCATGTAGATGAAATACAAATGTATCTAGTGGATGTCGCAGTTGTGGTTCAGACTTCAATTTCTATGCCTAATTGTATCATCCCTCTTCATATAGGTAGTCCAAGGCCACCTTTTGATGATCTGATTCAAAGGCTTGTTTCCTTACATGGTGCAGACAATGCACCCAAAAGAAAGCCTGCAGTTATTTCTGTTGATATTCCATCAGGGTGGCATGTTGAAGAAGGAGATGTCAATGGTGATGGGATTAAACCTGACATGCTGGTTAGTACATGAGGCAAGCATTTTAGTTATGGTTGGTTTTTATGCAATTTAACTTTCATATGCATGGTCGGTCTTTTTCTTTCTTTGCTTGAATCTCTATTCCAGCTCATTCTAACTTCATCAGTTCTATTCCCGTTACCACTGAATATAGGTGTCATTGACTGCTCCAAAGCTTGTGCAAAAAAATTTAGCAGCCCACACCATTTCCTAGGAGGTAGATTTGTTCCCCCAGCCATTAAAGATAAGTATGGACTTAAGCTTCCTCCATATCCTGGTACTTCAATGTGCGTGAGAATTGGAAAGCCTCTATCAGTAGACATCTCATCTCTGAGAGAGAACTATGTTTCTCCTGAACTTCTCGAAGATCAAGTCATGGCGGACCCTATAGATCAGGTATATAAATTTCTGAACTGTAGTGGGAGATTAATTTTGCTTAGTTCGCCCTCTGCTTGTACCGAATGACTTGGATTAAATGTTGACCGACATATTCAAGCCAAAATATTCTCTTTGGTTAATTTCAATATCATTTCTGCGCCATAGATAAATTAATGATAATTTTCATGCAGTTCCAAAAGTGGTTTGACGAAGCAGTTGGAGCTGGCTTACGCGAGCCAAATGCTATGGCCTTGTCAACTTGTCGAAAGGATGGAAAACTGTAGGTTTCATCCTTCCCTCTTCTTTGACTTGTATGGTTATAAACCATAACTGACAATTTTCCATATCCTAGTTTTGGAATTTATACATAAAAATAGTTGAGACTTATGTCCTTTGTGCAGTTCATCGTGAATAGTTCTTCTAAAAGGAGTGGACAAAGAAGGATTTGTCTGGTTAGTGATGTTCTACTAATTCATATTTGACTGTTTCAGTTTGATACTTAATTTCAAGCTGTTTAAGAAACCTGATTACTGCAGTACTTTCATATTTTGCTGTAAATCCTTTTTTGATGCTAGGTAGCAGGTAATGAATCAAAATGATTACTGCTATACTATTTAACTTTCATGTTCTTTAGGTATACCAATTATGGCAGCCGAAAAGGCCGGAGATTTGTCTGAGAATCCTCGTGCATCACTTCTTTTTTGTTGGAATCATCTTAACTGTCAGGTTATTATTCTCCTCATCCTGGGTTCATTACATCTTGTTAGATAATCATTCAAAATATTTATTTCCAAGTTTATTATGATCCCTCATCTCCAAGAGGGTTTGAGTCTGCCCGTGGCACTGACATTCATTGGATCACCTGAGCTCCTTCAAATAAAGTCCAAACGAATGCCAACTAAATACTAAAGTCTTTTCAGCGAAACAGCAAAGAAAATCCTATGATCTGTTCACTGAGTTTTGCCCAGCAAGGAAGAAAATGAAAGAAAGAAGATCTCTAAATAATATCAGAACTACCTTTATTCATAATTCCTGTCGAATAAAATAATTAAGTCACAGACTTAAATCCAAGTCTTCATCGAAACTAAGTTAAATATGGAAAATAGGTAGGGCCCACATGTTATTAGCTTGTATTTTTGAACCTCTAATCCATTTCTATGTCAATCCATGTTTCTTTTTATACATCCTCTGTGGTTCTTACGATAATTTTGTTATTCCTCTTAAGGATCTTTTATCATTATTTTTAATCCTTTCTCAAGAATCATTGTAATCATGTAATTGGTAAACTTTCTTGAAGCATACTGGTATAATATGGACCTTTGACTTTGTTTCAAATGTCTATTCAAATTATTTGATCAACTGGCTGTGTAATTTGCAACCTTTGGAAAAGGTCATAAAGAACCAAATTGGAACATGTTTTAATGAGTCATGGTATGGTTTTATTTTTTCCACCTAATTTGAAGGAAAACGCCCTGAGATTAGATTGATCAAATCTTGCGGAGTGGCTTAGTATGGCCAATCATTAACAATCCAAGATGTATATTCCCACTAGATTCTTGATTTTTCTTGATCGTGAAGAGAGTAATATATATATATATATATAATATATATATATATATATATATATATATATATATATATATATATATATATATATATATATAACTCAACCTGCATTCATAAGCAAATATATCCAACAGCTCATATAGATACTATATGTATCAAATAATTTCAAATCAAGACTAGTCGCTCACAGTCTTCTATATATACATCTCAAAACAAGATCATTCTCAGTTCCCAACTTACCATACAGTCTCACTACTAAGGGCCTGTTTGTTTCGTTACAAAACGTTGCAAGTCGTAAGTCGTAAAATGAGAATGGAAAAAGTGAACTGTAGCAGAGAAAATATATTGTGTTTTACGGTGTTTGGTTGATAAAGTGAAGTGTAAATGGAAAAGTATATTGTGTTTTACTGTGTTTGATTAATAAAGTGAAAGTGTAAATGGTAAAGTATATTGTGTTTTACGGTGTTTGATTGATAAAGTAAAAGTGTAAATGGTAAAGTATATTGTGTTTTAAGGTGTTTGGTTGGTAATGTAAAAGTGTAAGTGAAAAAGTTGACCACAAAATTAACTGTAGTAGTGATTTAAATATTATAAATACTATTAAATTAAATCTACTATTGCAAATTAAATTGTACTAATAAATTTGAGATAAAAAATTAATAATCTTAATATTTTATTTATAACAATAATATTAATAAAATATTAGTATAAATAGTAAAATATTACTAAAATATTAACTAAATAAATAATATAAAATTTTAAGAAAATCTAAAGAACATTAATAAAATTTTAAGAATACTAATAAAATATAAATATTAAAAAATCTTACAAAAATAATAAAATATAGTTATAATATTATAATATTAAAAATACTTGAAAATGATTATAATATAAATTTTATTATAATATTATTGTAATATTATAGAAATATAAAATTAACAAAGTAAAATATAATTATAATTTAATAATAAATTATCATTATAGTATTATTATACTGAATTATTGTTACAATATTAACATAATAAAATATTAATATAATAATAAAATATATTATGATATTAATAAAGTAATTTTTTTATTAAAAAATAAATAATTAAATATATAGTAATTTTATATTAAAGTATAATATTGTTATATTAATAAAGTATTAACTCTAAATAAAATAATAAAAAATGGAATAAGTATTAATAAAATAATAAAGTATTAAATAAAATATTAAATAAAAATATTAAATTAAAATAGTAAAATATTAAGTATTAAAACAATATTAAAAACAATAAAAAAATCAAAGATTAAAATATAAAATAATTAAATAATTAAATAAGAAATTGAATACTATTTAAAATATTAAATATTTAATAATATTAAATTATATTTTGATTATTAAGTAACTGTTTTGAATTGTAAGTGTACTACAAGTGAGAGTTACATGACCACAAAATTAACTGTAGCAACTGCAAGTGGGAAAATATGAGTGTAAAAGTGAGATTTACATGACCACAAATTTAACTGTAGCAACTGCAAGTGGGAAAAGAAGAGTTGCATTTTGCAACTTGTTTTTCAGCGAAACAAACAACGGAAAATGGAAAAGAAGTTTTACGACTTGCGTTTTGCGGCAAAACAAACACGCCCTAAGTCTATATGCATATTCATATCAAAAGTAGAATACTAATCTACACTGAGATCAATTATGTACATCTGAATATACACAACTTATATAACAAATACACATAAGTTATAATTGTAACGGGTTAGGACCATAGATAACTATGTCTGCATTAAAATTAGATCCTCCCACTGTACAAAATTCGAACGCCTATTTACTTTAGAAAATAACAATGGTGGTTTTGGGTGAAGTCACATCTCAAAAGCAATTTCTCTAACCCACGATATTTAGATTCTTATGTAATATTTGAGAAACTTAATTATAGTTTAAGAATTTGAAACTACATCATTAAATATACAGCATCATGATAGAAACTACTAGTTATACTTAATTCATAGGAGGGTGCAATAGTAATATTTTAAATCATGTCGATAATCTTGTCAAATCCATTTTGCTACTAGCCAACGATGCAGATAACCATGTTGGTTTTACCCAAACGGGTTCAATACACTTCAACATTCTTTAACTGAACAAATCCATATTAGGTCGAGTAAATCTCATGAGTACACTAGACCTCTGTGGATGTGTCTAATGGATTATGGTAAAACCCCCCCTTAAATGTCTTAAAGGGGTCCATAAATCCCACCGATCATCTGCGGGTGCTTCATGAACATCGGTTAGTCAATGCATATAACCCATCCGGGTTCGCACATGTGTCCCCACTCGTCCATTTGGCTAGAGGTTATATATAAATCTCTTAGTTATTTTCAATTAAATCACAATGATTGTGTAGTCCATAATTTGCCAATGCAACTCAATTTATAAACAATTTACCAAAAAGACAAATAATTGCAATGTTAAATAGAACAATTGGATTCCAGAATAACACTTCCGATCTTTTTGATAAACACAGATCCTTTGAAAATATTTGTCAAGTAAAAGCCATGTTTTTTAAAAGACTTCAATGAATACTCAAAAGAATAAAACACATCACTTGTTCACCTAGAAATATTTATTAGTACTTATAATAGAGAATTTGCTTTGTAATACATGGAAAAGATATCAACAATATCAACAATGATTATGTAATCATGAAAAAGCTTATGAAAAAAGAGGGAGCTCTACAATCTACACTCTATTATGACAAAATAAGTTATGAAGCAAATAGTTTTATCTCGCTTGATTCAAAGAGTACAAATTCATCACATTCGTGTAAACCCTCTTAAAACTTAAGTCATATTTCCTAAGTGAAATAGTTCGTGACTTTCACATAAATTAGTTAGTTCATTTCAATGATTCAAAATTATTTCTTGCAATATTTTGTGAATATAATATCATGTTGGTATATGAGTGAAGCAAAAAGTGTCGGCTAGATTTCGTTCTAGCACAGAGAACTCTAACAAAACACTAGATAGAACTACTCTGGAATCCACCAAATACTAGAGAGAAAATTTCTCAAATTTTATTAAATTTCAAGATGCTTACAAAGAGTTTCAAAGGGTCTTTATATAGACTCTCTATACATAAGATCCTAATGCAACTCAAACTCTTCTGAAACACTTTTATAAAAATCTATCTTAAATAAGACTCTTACTTTGACTCAAACTCTAAAGTAAAAGAAAATTAAAATAAGAAACTGAAAATTAATAATAATTAGAATTATTAAATCCTAACTAAAAAAGAAAACTAATAAAAATCAGAAAATTCACCACTAATTAGCGCAATTGCAGATTTTACAAAACTGGTCCACAATTTACAATTGCCCCATGCAAAATTTGCAAAATTGCCCTTGTAACTTGAAAACATCGTAACTTTCACATACGGGCTTCATTTTTCCCATTCCAAGATGTGATGGAATGATCCATTTAATTCTCTTGAATTTGGAATGGACAAATGTGAATTTTCAAACTTTTGAACTTATTAAATTTACTGAATTATCCTACGTCATTCTCCTCTGTTTGAAAAAAAACTCGTCCTCGAGTGCAACTTTGAATAGATCAAAAGAAAAATATAGATGCTCACTCTTGCAATAAATCTTGATTTGTAGCATGAAGAGTACATTCATGTTGTCTTCGACTAAGAACTGACTTCATTGTAAGATTAAGCTTGATGGAAAATTTCTTACTTCACTTATCCACTTTCAAATTTGTCACCTTTGTTAAAAGAAATTTGAGAAGGGTCATAAGTGTCGGCAGACAATTTGAGAGGTGTGAAGATGGTACCTAGTGACGAAAATGGTGGTGAAGGTGTTGAAATCAAGATTGACAATATAAAGTTTGTGATATAACAATTAATGTACCAGGGATAGGAATCTCGAAGAACGATTGCTTGACTTTGAATTGCAAAAATATTGATTCCTTTACCTTTATGATATGAACCTCGTCATCTCTCTTGGATTGCAATGGCAGTGAAGTTTTTTGTACTCAGTTGGAGATGAAAAAGATGCAACTCATCGGGCATGTCTTCAACACTTGTTTACTTAAACTCCTCTAACAAAGGTTGTAATTTTGCTGGAATATTGACTGATGGATTTTCTTCTTCCTTTGTTACCATATCAAATCTTCGCTTGGTCTCCTTAAATTATGTCGAAAATTCACCATGGTTGCAATTTGATAGGAAAGATCTTCCATCCAATTTAGAAGCTTCAGTTTGGTCTCCAATAGGTTTCATTGCAATCTTCTTACCCTTCCACGAGAACATATAAATATTCCATCCGTCTTGTGCTTTGCAGCTATATCATGTTGCCATGACCTCCCCAACAAAATATGACATGCATCCATGTCCATAACATCAAGTAATGACATCTTGATAAAATTTTAATAAAACTAGAAACATGACATATTTCTGTAACCTTAGTAGATGATCCTTTTTTGATCCAGCAGATGTGAATCAGCAGTCAATTTCATATGGTTCACAACTGCTCTTGAAACGATGTTCCCGCGGCTCACATTGTTGATTAGAAGTTTGGAATACCTTATTAACAGAACACCACATATGAAAAGTCTGACGTTTCAAAATCAACATCTTGTAGATGTGTAGGTTGGCTTATGTTAAGATCGTCAGCATGGTTGTTCCTATCATCATCACGAACTTTACTGCTGTTCGGGCCTATATTTTTGATCGCCTGACAAACAAATTGGATTGCTCTTCGACCCTCCGATCGCAGGCATCAAATTTAGCTGAAAAACCCTTTAAAGTTAAATCGCTATTTCTTTCACACCTTGCACCAGCCATCTTAGATTTGGCCTCGCTCTAATAGTGCTTGAAGCAAATTTGAAGCAAAAAAGCGCCGGTTAGATTTTGTTCTAGCGCCAACAAACTCTGAACAAAATATTAGGTAGAATAACCATGAAATCCACCTGAAATAAAGAGAAAATTTCACAAATTTTATTAAATTTCAAGATGCTTATTGTTTTAAATAGTCTTTATATAGACTGATGTTTAAAACTTCTGAACTTAATGACTGAGTATATTTCTTTTTTGTGAGAAAATTACTCCACAGTTCAATTGAACAAATTTCACTTCATGAACTCATTTCAATAATTGTTTAGGATGAACAAGTAGAATCCTAGATAGAATTCATGCTTACCTCAAATGTACCTCAAGAGATGAAAACCCCAATTTTTATTTCAGTTCAAGATTATGCAGAAAATTGTGCTAAAATACATACATTCTTCAATGTAGAACAATTCAGCCCTAAAAACCATGAATTGAAAAACTCTTACCTTTTTAAGAGATTTGCCAATTTCCAAATTCCTCTCTCTCAGCTTTCTTTTCTCTGCACATCAGACAATCCCTCTTCTCTCCCACTCCTCTATTCCACACATGACTCGGGGCTCCCCTTCTTTATCCCCCACCCAACCCCCGCGCGCGCGGCCCCCGAGAATCCCTTCATCTTGTGGTCTCTATCTTTCCTATTTGCCTCCTCATTTTCTCTCTTGATCTGATGTCTAAGCAGTGACCTAGTGAGATGAGAACAAATTAATAAAGAGATAAGAAAGAGGCAGTGTCTTTAGGTCACATGTTTCTTTCGCACGTATGTCTTATTTCGCTTTGCATTTAAGTCATACTTGCTTTCTTATGGTTACAAATTTGTTAAAAACTGAAAAAATAAAATTTGCACTTACACGTATCCACATTACAATAAATTTGAAAGTCAAATGAAAACAAATTACTATTTTATTCATTCTTCATTAGGAAATGTCATCCCAAATTTTATTAATTATTTTCGCATAATTCTAATCACACCTCTCCATTAATTACATTCATAGATCACATTTTATACATAACATTAATATGAGCTTGTTAAGTTAAATTATTAGTATTTGGGTTATTGGATTATTGGGTTATTACCCATATTTACCCATTTACCCTTATTGTCTTCTATATATATATATATATATATATATATATATATATATATATATATATATATATATATATATTGTAACTCTCTTTTATATAATACAATCATCTTTTAGGGTTTTCTATTTCTCTACGTGGTATCAGAGTAAGGTTTAACTTTACCCCTAAAATCCACCTTCTTCTCAAAAATTCTCCTTCTCCTCAAACATCACCCTCCTACCTCTCAATACATCTCCTCCAAGTCCTCCAAAAGAGGTCTCGCCCCCTCCTCCAAGTGTCGCACCTCCTCCTCCAGGTGCTGCCCCCTCCTCCAAGTGCCGCCCGCCCTTCCAAGTTACCAGATTGGTGCCGCTTTAGAGAAATAGAAACCCTAAAAGTTGATTGTCTTAGATAAAGAGAGTTACAAGATATATATACAAAAGACAAGGAGGGTAAATGAGTAAATATGGATAATAACCCAATAACCTAATAACTCAAATACTAATAACTTAACGCTCCCCTTCAAGCTGGAGCATAGACATCTAACATGCCCAGCTTGTTGCAAAGATTAGAATACGCCCGAGGTGAGACAACTTTGGTAAATAAATCAGCTAACTGCTTCGAAGATGGTGTGAACTGGAACATAACCATCTTCTTGGTCCAAGCATCTCTGACAACGTGACAATCAATCTCAATGTGTTTGGTCCTTTCATGAAACACTGGATTCTGGGCAATATAGATGACAGACTGATTATCACAATGCATAGGCATTGGTCCAAGCTGTCTGAAATCAAGCTCCATCATTAAATTTTTTAACCACACTATCTCGCATGCTGTATCAGCCATAACTCTATACTTAGCTTCAGCACTTGAGCGAGACACGTCTTACTTCTTGCTCCTCCAAGTCATTAGATTTCTTCTAACAAAAGTACAATAGCCAGTAGTAGACTTCCTATCCCCTCGATCACCGGCATATCCTGAACCAGAGTATTCAGAAATGTGTACATGTCCATGTTTTCTATACATCAATTTTTTTTGGACAACTCTTGATGTAAGAACCCTCATTGCAGCTAACCAATGGGTCTCTCTGGGCTGATGCATGAATCTACTAAGAACTCCTACAATAAAAGTTATATCTGGTCTAGTTACTGTAAGATATACCAGCTTTCCAATCATTCTCTTATATTTTCCTGGATCATTAAGTATATGACTGTCATCAAACCATAAATCCACATTGACTTTCATTAGTGTATCAACAGGCTTGCATCTTAAAAATTTTGTTTCCTCCAGAAGGTCCAGAGCATACTTTCGCTGAGAAAGAAGAACATTGTGTTTTTGATGTGCAACTTCAATTTTCAGAAAGTATTTTGGACGTCCCATATTCTTGATCATAAAATGACGCTTGAGATACATCTTTGTCTTCACTATTCCAGCTGAGCCACTATCAATCATCAAAATGTCATCAATATAAACAGCCAAAACTACAATGCCAGACCTTGTGAGCCGAACGAATACAGAGTGATCTGAATGACATCAGCGAAAGCCAATATCAGAAATGGTAAGACTGAACTTCTCAAACCATGCCCTTGGACTCTGCTTGTGTCCATATACAACTTTATTTAGACAACAGAATTTAGTCTCCTCCTGAGCAACATATGTTGCTCCATATAAACTTCCTCATGAAGATCCCCATGTTAGAAGGCGTTCTTGACATCCATCTGGAACAATGGCCATGACATGTTAACAGAGATAGAGAACAAAATCCTGATAGAGTTCATTTTGGCCACTGGCGAGAACGTCTCAAAGTAGTCAATACCATATGTCTGAGTATAATATTTAGTCATGAGCCTGGCCTTATATCTATCACAGATATATCTGGGCGGTACTTTAAAGTAAAAACCCAGTGACAACCAACAACCACCACATCTGTTGGTGCTGAAACCAACTCCCAAGTTCCTCTAGAAGAAAGAGCTTCCATCTCCTCATTCATAACCTGTTTTCAGGCAGGTACTAATAAAGCTTCTGTGTAAGACCTAGGTTATAGACTCAGAAGACAAAGAGAGAGCAAACTGACGAAAAGTGGGGTTTATGTGATCATAAGGAACGAAATTCGAAATAGGGTGATCAGTGCAAGATCGTTTACCTTTTTGAAGAGCAATAGAAATATCAAGATCAGAGGGATAAGCTGATGGTGGAGGAGGACCGTCTACCAGAGAGGGATTAGTCAGAATTGGTTCAAAGGCAGGAACCTTTGGGCGATGAGTATAGACGTATCTGAAATCTTGAACTGGCTTTGATGCAGGTGGATCTGTATTTCTTCTGGTGGCACTGGCGAAGCAACAATGGAAGCAAGTGTAGGCAATGGCACATACAGTGAAGGAGGAACAGTTATGGTGACAAGAACCTGTGTAGAGAAATTTGAAACAGACTCAAAGAATGTGACATCAGCAAATACAAAATACTTCCTGGTGGAGGGCTTATAGCACCGGTATCCTTTTTGTGTTCTAGAATACACAACGAAGACACACTTTATAGATCTAGGAGATAGCTTATCTAGCTCAGAAGACAAGTCCTAAACAAAACAAGTGTATCCAAAAACACAGGGAGTCACGGAGAAGGGGGTTTTGTCAGCATAAAGACAAGAAAATGGAGCTTTTATTGAGAACAGAAGAAGGCATCCTATTAGTTAGACAACAAGCATTTAACACAACATAAGATCATAAATATTTTGGAACACTCATATGGATCATTAAGGTTATAACATCTTAAATATGTTTATGTTTTCTTTCAACAAAATTTTCTTGGGATGTATGAGAACAAGAAGTCTGATGAATAATTTCATTTTTGGAATAAAAACTAGAGACATTCATCTTTACATACTCCAAGACATTGTCAGTACGAAGCACACTAATGTAAGTAAAAAATTGATTTTTTATTTCATTAAAGAAAGACTCAATTACACTGGACATTTCTGACCTCTCTTTTAGGAGATACAATCACATCATGCGAGAGAAGTCATCAACAAAAAGCAAAAAATTCTAAAACTCTTAATAGAGGGCACACGACTAGGACCCTAAATATCAGAGTGGACCAACTCAAAAGTAGAACTATTATGACTATTGATTCGACTCTGAAGGTAGCACGATGATGCTTACCTAACTCATAATACTCAAAACCTAAAGAAGAGATAGAGGACTCAACAGGAATAACAAACCGTATTTTTTGTACCGAAGGATGACCCAAGCGTCAGTGTCATAGTAAAACCGATTCAGGCTGACCTGCAACCAAGCACGTAGGGGGTCACTCGATCGTCCAAATAGTATATACTTCCTCGCTCATTGTAAAACCCGTTCCCGAAATACGTGCTTAGATGCATGTTCTGATTTTTTAATCGTATTTTTCAATTTTCTCTCTGTTATTATTTTTACTTTGTGTTCTGTTATGTTATTGTTTTGCATTGGATCCGGATTCTTGGACCCAGATTCAGCTCGAGTCTGAACTGACGATCCGATCCTAGTGTGCTGCTCGAGTTGGTCTTTCTGGTAGTCAGATTTGATCGATTTCAGTTTCAAACATTGTTTTTCAATATTATAAATTTTTATGATTTTCTTGAATTTTTTGAATTAAATTATAAAATCTTCAAAATCAGTGTTGACTGGTGCAGCCGATCGATTCTCGGATTTTTAATTTACCAACGGAGTTGAATTTTTAAAAACTGCTTTCATATTATTCCTCTAGATCACATTTTCTTAACGCATTTTTTGTGGAATTTTCTGAATTTATTGAAATTCGATCGGATTTGGTGTCGACCGGTATCACTAGTTGATTCCAGGATTTTTAATTTGAAAACGGGATTGAATTTCTTGAATCTGATTTCACCATGTACCTTAATATAATATTTTCTATTTTTGAGAATTTTTGGAGACCTTTCCAAGTTACTCTATTTTTCAGATTTTTTCAGTGTTTTCGGTGTTTCCCAGATCCTGAATTTTTATTCGAATATCCTTTTTTCTTTTCTGTTTTCTTTTTTTCCCATTTTTCTCCACTATTACTTTTTCCTTTCCCCTTTTCTTTTCTTTTTCTTTTCCCTTTTTTCTCCACACAAACCCCCCTTAAATATCTCCCCCCTTATCTTTTTTCCCTTCTTCTTTCTTCTTTCTTTCTTTTCTTTCTCCCTTGGCTAGACGTAGCGCCTCCTCTCTCTCTCTCTCTCTCATAATTATCCGTTTCTTACAATCTCCCTCTTTCTTTAAATTTTTTCTTCTCCTCTTTCATGCTCTCCCTTTTATTCTCCAATTTCCCCGAACACCCCTCTTCCTTTCAAATCCACCATCACCATCAGCAAGACCCGGCTCCTCCCTCGCCACCTTCGGTAGCGGCGACTCCACCGACCATCAGCCACCACTCCCCTGACCATCTCTCTTTTCCTCCAACCTCCTCCCTCTCCAAATTTCATCACCATCACCATCTCTCTCATCACCACGTAGATTCACCATCTCCACCACTTTCACCACCGTCTCCACTACTACACCACCACCTTCATCTCCACCTCCTCCACCTTCATCTCCTCCACCTCCTCTCCAATTTCCCACCACCATTACCACCTTCAACTCCCCCCATAACCACCACCTTTCACCACCAAACTCCCCCAGCCCTCCTTGTCGGCGGCGCGCAGCCAGCGCTGCCACCCACGGCCGATTGGTCGTGGGCTAGACCTAAGCCCACGACCACCTAGTCGTGAGCCAAGCCCAGGCCACGGCTTGTCGTGGCCTGCTGCCTCCTCTCTTTCCTGAGACTTTTCTCTCTCTATATTATTCTTTCTCCTCTCCTCTCTCTTATTCTCTATCTAAATAATTATATATATTTTAATATATTGGTGGCACGTGCACACATTCCTGAGATTTTAGATTTTGCGACATTTTCCGAAGACTTTTAGGCGAGTGTCCTCGCCTCAATTTTGTGTTTCCTCCCTTCGACGGGTTGAATTGTATTTTTGGGGAAAGTGTATATTTGTATTTTCCCCATGTTGTATTTGTATTTCGGTAAATTGTATACCTGTATTTGTATATGGTCGAGTGCCTAGGACTGTATGTAGCAGCTCTGTGATGAATGCATGTAGTACTGTAGTTTAATACTTGTACATATACTTTGCTTGTGTTATTATTCTATTATTGCTTGGCCGACCCTTCATGGTCGTTTAGTCTCCGGGTTCTACTCGGCCTCCGGACCCTATCAGCCTCCGAGCTCTACACTCAGCCTTCGGGATTCACCACTCTACGAACAACTTAGTTATCATGATTATATATGTGTGTGTGCTAACGTTATTTTATGCAGGTACCTACTCGACTTTATGACCCTATCAGCTCTTTGGGCTTTCACCCACCTCCTCGAAAGGGGTAGTGCATTCAGACCGTCAGGCCTTTCGGCCCCGCATGGTAGGCGAGCCTACCGCTCAGCGCTTTACCGCTAACTCCGTCCGAATGTAGTTATGCCGTGAGAGATAATTGTACGTTATCGTGGCTTTGCTGCGAGCGGTAACTACGCCGAGTGTGATAGCATTTAGTGCTAGCTTCTCCCCAGCCTTGCTCAGCTCCGCTTAATTATTTGCTTGTCTGCTCACTGACTTTATTTCTGTCTTAACATCTGGGTTTCACTACTCTACTGATAGCTTAGTTATTATTTGTTATATGCGTGTATTTGATACTGACGCTTCTGTAGGTACTTACTCTGTCTTCGGGCCTATTAGCCCAAAGGGCTCTCACCTATTTTCTTAAAAGAGGGAGTGCATTCAGACCGTCAGGTCTTTTAGCTACGCCTGATAGGCGGACTTAGCGCTCAACGCTTTACTTCTAATTTTGTTTGAGCGTATTTACACCATGAGCGCGGCTTTGCCACATGCGGTAGTATAGCGTTCATACGCTCGCTCTGTCTTGTGCATTTAGCTGTGCTGCGAGCGGTAATTACACCGAGCGTGATGGCGTCTAGTGCTGTACGTTAGCTTCGCTCCAGCTCTACTTAGCTCCGCTTGGATGTTCGCTTGCTTGCCGCTTGCCTGCTTGATAATTTAACTATTATTCCTTTTTTGATAGTTGTGAGGAGTTTGAAACTTTTTCTTGAATTGTTTCCAAAAACTGTATTGTTTTCCGTATCGATCCCCTGTATCGGTACCGTTTTCCTGTATGCATAACGATCCCCTATATCAGTACCGTCTTCCTGTATTTATATCGATCTCTTGTATCAGTATCGTTTTTCAGTGTTATGATACTCGATAGGTGATGTCTATTGCGTTAATCACCTGACATGTTATTACTTGACACCTGCTTGTTATCACTTTTTAAGCTTAATACTTGACTTGTGATTATCATATCATAGAAATCCTATAACTGCTATTCTGTATTATATATAGTAACTTGTATTTCTAGTACTTATGTATTCCTGTTACTCTTGTAATTCCTGAACCTGACCCGCTCCTGCTATTCCTGTAAATTGATAATTGCATAATAAACCATAAAAAGGCTACATCGGGTAAGGGGGAATCTGAGGGACTTCAAGTGGTGAATATGTTTGCAGTGGTATTAAATATGTTGTGCAACAAAAACTTTCAATTTTACCTGAGGGCATCTAGGTGTTTCGAGGGGAGCGCTGGCTCCCTACCTCCTGTTATTTTCTCGAATGGGCATAATATAAGATCACCTCATGTACACCTTGCGGCAGGTTCCGTACTCCAGTAACAGAACATCCTGGGTCGTGGTCTTGGGTATGCACGGGACCCACTGTAAACATAACCCGTTGGTTTCATCACCAGCTTTCAATAACAATCTCGACTTACTCATATATGGATGTAGGTGGGATGGAACGTACACCTGTACACATACTTAGATATATGGGTTGGACGAGTAATAATAATAAGATGCTAATTAACAATTTGTTGTGTTTTGCAATTCGGGTCGTATACACTTGGATTACGGTAACATGGGGCATAAAATATATAGATGATGGTTTTCTTATTTGGATTATTCCTTCGATGTACTAGTCTCATGAAGCTATAAACAGAGCTTGTACAACTGGTTTTGCTTGTATTCGGTATTACCAATTTATCGATTTTCGTCGATTTTATGTTTTCATAGTTTAGGAGATAACTCGGGTTATATGAACTCAGGATACAGTGATGTGAGATACAAAGTATATATATATGAGAGTTTCCTTGTCTGGATTATTCTTTCGACGTTCTAATCTCACGGATCGGTAATTTGGGCTTGTATAACTGGTTTTGTCTCTTTTATTTTATTTACTGTCTCCTTGCCTGCTCCTGTATGTCTGTGCTCACGACACGATTTTCAATGGATATTTTTGATTCAGATTTATTGATACACGTGTGCTTATCGTCGCACGCTACTTGGCACTTATCTTGCCACTTGTTTGGGAGTTTCTGACTTCCCTGAATCTGCATGTCCAGATCCCGGAGCTTGTATCGTGATGGACTTCTGTTGACCAGAGCGGCGCAGTGGTGGCATAGTTGATCAGCGGTAGACCGTCCGGGGTCCTATCCTCCCAGACCCCCTACTCGACTCTCGAGTTTTCCCTTTGTAACTCGTGAGCATTATTTATATTGTTCAGACTTGTATATCTCTTTGTATTCTCGCATTGCGCCTATCATTGATGTAATATTTTTGTAATATTGTGTCATATCCTGTGATAACTTTGTAATTGTACTCATATATTAGAATGTATAATGCACCACATATTTTCGTACTCTGATTCCTGCATGTACTGTTGCTTAGCATATATATGTAAGGGTATTTTCGACCTGCGTATATACGTCATAGGAACATCTCCGTACCGCAAGAATCGGGGCGTTACAGGATAGTATTAAAGCGTAGGCTTCCGTATCCACAGTACAACCAGTCGACAAATTAATTGTAAGGAAATTTGCAATTGGATTGCATGATTCATGGTTATACAATCCAACTACAAGTACGAAGTTTTTTTTTTGATCGTCCTTCCTTTGATTCTTGAATCCCTTCCATCTTTTCTCTATCACGATTTTCGTCGCCTTTATACCAACTTAAGATGGATAGATTAGTAAGGTAGCAGCAGGACAGATGTGGTTCTCTCACTCTATTCTAGCATTCTTCGATTCGAGTGCATCGTATTATCTTATATTGGACAGTTCTTCGGCTTCACATTCTAATCTTATATGTATGGAAGCATCACAAGGATCAATACAGAAAGTAGGGTAGTTATCACTTATGTAATCAGATAGACTGTATACACGAGAGACGTCAGTGTAAAACGATTTTTCAGATTGAGAACTATCAGATAGAGCCATGATATTCTCTATATTATTCCAGTAACGATCATAATCTTTCTATCAACTTCAAGAAGCTCAGGAATCTTCAGAAGTGATCTGCCGTAAAGTTGATATGCAGAAGACAACAATTAGGACTCATGTCGGTTATTATGAAATCTTGATCATGTCCTTTAGAGCCACAACGCCTGGTAGTTTTTATGGATTTGATGAATCACGGACCACTAGCCTCGCCAAGTGAAAGTCGTGTTCTAGCCATACGAGCTCAACCAGGCGTGGGTTTTGCTGCACCCTGATGCTTAGCATTTAGCGATGTATTATGCGTTGGTTTCACGACATGAGCTCCGTCAAGTGTGAGCCTCATAGAGCGTTAGCTCCGCCACACTTTAGTGCTTAGCGTCGGACGCTGTGTTACACAATGATCCCACCTAGGCCTGGCTTAGCTCGTTGCTAGTTCCGTCAGCTTTAGCACTCTAGTCTCATTTCCTGGATTGCTCATGTATAACGTATTTTCATGGATTTAGTGAACCGGATTTTCTTGCTGCATTTGAACCAACTTGTCATAATCTTTATTGATGATCTATTCGACCAACCTTGCAGGACTTGGATATTCTCTAGATATTTAATCTACAGTCGGGTTATCATTCTGAGGGAAGTTATTATGAGATCTTAGTTATACTTTTCAGCGTAATTGACACCCAACATTCAGAACTCGTTATTATCAGTTTGTTCTTCATTCATATATCTACAATCAGTTTAATGGGTTTTCTTTGTTTACAATATTTTGGTCCGTATCCAGAGTGATAGAGAACATATAGGGCATCAAGTAACCTTATTATAAACCTTTTATCAGGAATAGTTTCATGCCAAGCAGAAATCCGAACAGTGAAAGTTTGTCCAGTTCCTAAGTCAGCTCACTTCATATTATTCAGAGTAGGCCAGTCTACAGAAGTTACGACAATATTCTTCTTAGCAGATATCAGATCACTGGTGATATGACACTGGCCGAATCTTTATACAGAGAAAAAGCTGGAGACATCTAGGTCTCGAGTTTATTGAGTAGTTGGTTATGAGCGTTACCCTTAGTTATTCATATCTTAAGTCGTATAATCTTAGTCTCTATCTTTTCTGTGTTCATTTTCCCCTCATCGAAATTCCGAGGACGAAATTTTTGTAAGGTGGATGGAATGTAACACCCTGTTCCCGGAATACGTAGTTAGATACGTGTTCTGATTTTTCGATTTTCTTTCCGTATTTATTTTTGCTCTGTGTTCTGTTCTGTTATTGTTTTGCGTTGGATCTGGATTTTTGGACTCAGATTCAGCTCGAGTGTGAATCGAGGATCCGATCTCAGTGTACTGCTCGAGTTGGTCTTTCCGATAGTCAGATTTGACCGATTTCAGTTCCAAACATTATTTTTTCCGGTGGTCAGATTTGGTCGATTTTAGTTTCAAACATTGTTTTTCAATATTTTAGATTTTTCATGTTTTTTTGAAATTTTTCTGAATTAAGTTACAAAATCTTCAAAATCGGTATCGACCGGTGCAGCTGATCAATTCTCGAATTTTTAATTTACAAATAGAGTTGAATTTCTAAAAACTACTTTCACTTTGTTCCTCTAGATCACATTTTTTATTTTAATGCATTTTTAGGGATTTTTTTGAATTTATTGAAATTCGACCGGATTTGTCGACCGATATCACCAGTTGATTTCAATATTTTTAATTTGAAAACGGGATTGAATTTCTTGAATCCGATTTAACTAGGTACCTATAATATTTTCTATTTTTGAGAATTTTTAGAGACATTTTTGAGTTACTCTATTTTTGGACTTCTCCAGTGTTTTTGGTATTTTCCCAGATCCGAAATTTTTATCCGGATATTTTCCTTCTTCTTTTCCTTTTTTCTTTCTTTTTCCATTTTTCTCCACCACTACTTTTTCCTTTTTCCTTTCCTTTTTCTTTTCTTTTTCCCTTTTTCTCCGCCACACAAACGCCCTTAAATATCTTCCCCTTTATTTTTTTATTTTTCTTCTTTCTTTTCTTTCATTTATTTTTCTTCTCCCCTGGCCAGACAAAGCGCCTCCTTCTCTATCAAAATACTCTCTCCTACAATCTCCCTCTCTTTCTTTAAATTCTTTTTTCTCCTTTTCCATACCCCCCCTTTACTCTCCAATTTCCCCAAACACCCCTCTTTTAAATCTACCATCACCAAGATCCGGCTCCTCCCCTCACCTCCTCCGGCGGCGGCAGCTCCACCCACCACCGACCATTACTCACCCAACCATCTCCCCTCTCCTCCAACCTCCTCCCTCTCCAAATTTTATCACCATCATCTCTCTTATCACCACCTAGATCCACCATCTCCACCACTTCCACCACTATACCATCATCATTACCACCACCTTCATCTCCACCTCCCCCACCTTCATCTCCTCCACCTCCTCTCCAATTTCCCACCACCATAACCACCTCCTTCAATTCCTCCCTCACAACTACCACCTTTCACCACCAAACTCCCCCGGCCCTCCTCCTTGCCGGCGGCGCGCGGTCAGCGCCGCCACCCACGACCAACTAGCTGTGGGCCAGACCTGGGCCCACGGCCACCTAGCCGTATGCCAAGCCCATGCCGCATCTTACTGTGGCCTGCTGCTTCCTCTCTTTCATGAGACTTTTCTCTCTATTATTCTCTCCTCTCCTCTCTCTTATTCTTTCTCTAAATGTTTATATATATATTTTAATATATACGTGCACATATTCCCGAGATTTCGGATTTTGCGTCATTTTCTGAAGACTTTTAGGTGAGTGTCCTTGCTTCATTCGGTGTTTCCCCGCTTCGACGGGTGAATTGTATTTTTTGGAAAATTGTATATTTGTATTTCCTCATTGTTGTATTTGTATTTCGGTAAATTGTATACCTGTATTTGTATATGACTGAGTGCCTAGGACTATATGTAGTAGCTCTGTGACGAATGTTTGTAGTACTGTAGTTTAATACTTGTACATATATTTTGCTTGTGTTCTATTACTGCTTTATACCATGTGTGGCCGATCCTTCGTGGTCGTTTAGCCTCCGGGCTCTCTTCTCGGCCTCCGGGCCCTATCAACCTCCGGGCTCTACACTCAGCCCTTGGCTTCACCACTCCACGGACAGTTTAGTTATCATGTTTATATGTGTGCTTGTGTGTGCTAATATTATTTTATGCAGGTACCTACTCGGCCTTATGACTCTATCAGCCCTTTGGGCTTTCACCCATTTCCTTGAAAGAGAGTGCGTTCAGACCGTTAGGTCTTTCGGCCCCGCCTAGTCGGCGAGCCTAGCACTCAGCGCTTTACTGCTAACTCCGTCCGAGTGTAGCTACGCCGCAAGCGATAGCTGTACGTTATCGTGGCTTCGCTGCGAGCGGTAACTACGCCGAGCGTGATAGCGTTTAGCGCTAGCTTCACTCCAGCCTTGTTCAGCTTCACTTGATTGTTCGCTTGTCTGCTCGCTGACTTTATTTCTCCCTTAGCCTCCGGGCTTCACCACTCTACTGATAGTTTAGTTATTACCTGTTATATGCACGTGTTTGATACTGACACTTCTGCAGGTACTTACTCTGCCTTTGGGCCTATTAGCCTTTGGACTCTAACCCACTTCATCAGAAGAGAGGGCGTGCGTTCAGACCGTCAGGTCTTTTAGCTACGCCTGGTAGGCGGACTCAACGCTTTACCGCTAATTTCGTTCGAGCGTATTTAAACCGTGAGCGTGGCTTCGCTGCACGCGGTAGTATAGCATTCATACGCTCGCTCCGTCGTGTGTGTTTAGCTGTGCCGCGAGCGGTAATTACGCCGAGCGTGATGACGTCTAGTGATGTACGTTAGCTTCGCTCCAGCTCTGCTTAGCTCCGCTTGGAGTTCGCTTGCTTGCTTGCCGCTTGCCTGCTTGATAATTTAACTATTATTCCTTTTTTGATGGTTGTGAAGAGTTTGAAACCTTTTCTTGAATCATTTTCCAAAAACTGTGTTGTTTTCCGTACTGATCCCCTATATCGGTACCGTTTTCCTATATTCGTACCGATCTCCTATATCAGTACCGTCTTCCTGTATTCGTATCGATCTCTTGTATCAGTATCGTTTTTCAGTGTTATGATGCTCGATAGTTGATGTCTATTTTGCTAATCACCTGACATGTTATTACTTGACACCTGCATGTTATCACCCGACACCTGTTTGTTATCACCTATCATGCTTAACACTTGACTTGTGATTATCATATTACGGGAATCTTATAACTGCTATCCTGTATTATATACAGTGACATTCTACTACTTATGTATTCTTGTTACTCTTATAATTTCTGAACCTGACCTGCTCCTGCTATTCCCGTAAATTGATAATTAGATAATAAATCATAAAAGGCCAACCTACAGCGAGTAAGAGGGAAACTGATGGACTTCAAGCGGTGAATATGTTTATAGTGGTATTAAATATGTTTTGCAACTAAAACTTTCAGTTCTACCTGAGGGCCTCCAGGTGTTCCGAGGGGAGCGCTGGCTCCCTAACGCCTGTTATATTCCTGAATGGGCATAATATAAGACCCACCTCTTGTACGCCTTGCGGCATGTTTTGTACTCCAACAATGGAACATCTTGGGCCGTGGTCCCGGGTATGCATGAGACCCACTGTAAACATAACCCATTGGTTTCGTCACCAGTTTCTAATAACAATCTCGACTTATACATATATGGATGTATGTGGGATGGAACGCACACCTGTACACATACTTAGATATATGAGTCAGACGAGTAATAATAATAAGATGCTAATTAACAATTCGTTGTGTTGTTTTGCAATTTGGGTCGTATATACGGATTATGATAACATGGGGCATAAGGTATATAGATGAGGGTTTTCTTGTTTGGATTATTCCTTCGATGTACTAGTCTCATCAAGCCAATCAAGCCATAAATTGAGCTTGTACAACTGATTTTGCTTGTATTCGGTATTATCAGTTCTATTAGTTTTCGTCAGATTTATGATGTTTTCATAGTTTAGGAGACAACTCGGGTTATATGAACTCAGGATACAATGATGTGAAATATAAGGTATATATATGAGGATTTGCTTGTTTGGACTATTCTTTCGACGTACTAATCTCACAGATTGGTAATTTGAGCTTGTATAACTGGTTTTGCCACTTTTAGTTTACTTACTGCCTCCTTGCCTGCTCTTGTATGCCTGTGCTCACGACATGGTTTTAATGCATGCTTATATTTAGATTTATCGATACGCGTTTGTTTATCTTTGCACGCTACTTGGCACTTATCTTACCACTTGTTGGGGAGTTTCTGACTCCCCTGGATTTGCATGTCCAGATCCCAGGTGATGGACTTCTTGTTGACTAGAGCGGCGCAATGGTGGCGTAGTGGATCAGCGGCAGATCGTCCAGGGCCCTATCCTTTCAGGCCCCTTGCTCGACTCTCAAGTTTTCTTTTTGTAACTCTGAGCACTATTTATACTATTTATACTTATATATCTCTTTATATTCTCGCATTTGCGCCTATCAGTGATGTAATATTTTTCTAATATTATGCCACGTCATGTGATAACTTTGTAATTGTACTCATATGTTAGAATGTATAATGCACCGCGTACTTCCGTACTCTGATTCTTGCCTATACTGATGGTTAGCGTATATATGTTAGGGTATTTCCGACCTGCATATATACGTCAAAGTAACGTCTTACTCGCGGGATCGGGGCGTTACACTCATGCCCTGAACCAATCCTCCTTCCAGTTGACAAGTCCTAAAACACACAATGAGAAGGGAAAAAAAAACGTAATTTTGCAGTTTTGTTTAGAAAGCTGAATGATAAACAAGAGATTAATAGGAAATCGTGGAGCATAAAGGACATTAGTAAGGGTCAATGATGGAGTAGCCTGAACTACCGCATTGCCTAGTACAGGTGAATGGGTACCATCAATAATTTTAACAATTTTAACAGAGGGATGGGCAACGAACATGTTTAAGTAAACAAACTTTTGTGTAATACCTGTCATGTGGGATGAAGCTATGGAGTCTAATATCCAGAGCTTTTGAGGAGAGTCAGTATAGGCGTGCATAACTGAAGCAGGATGAATGAGACGCTAAAAGATTGTTTTGAGAGAACTCTAACTATCGAAGTCAATCATACTCCTCCTGTGTCAGTACAACGGTGGAAGATCCAAGAAGAGTGGAGGAAGTGGATGAATAGTCTTGAGGAGTACCACACAGAGCAGAAGAATCAGACTCACATAGTTGTGCCCACTCAGGTCGACCAAATTTCTCCCAGCACTTCGCGGAGATGTGATTACTGTGTTCATAATGCCTACATTGTCGGGGTCTTTTCTCAGAGGTAGTTATACTATTTGGACGATCGAGTGACCCCCGCGGGCTTGGTTGCAGGTCAGGCTGATCCAGTTTTACTATGGCACTGGCGCTTGGGTTATCCTTCGGTACAAAAAATGCGGTCTATTATTCCTGTTGAATCCTCTCTTTTCTTTAGTTTGTGAGTCTTGTGAGTTAGGTAAGCATCATCGTGCTACCTTTCAGAGTCGAGTCAATAGTCGAAGTAGTTCTGCTTTTGAGTTGGTCCACTTTGATGTTTGGGATCCTAGTCGTGTACCCTCTATTAAGGTTTTAGATATTTTTTGCTTTTTGTTGATGACTTTTCTCGCATGACGTGGTGTATCTCCTAGAGGTGAGATGTGTCCGGTGTAATTGAATCTTTCTTTAATGAAATAAAAAATCAGTTTTTACTTTCATTCGTGTGCTTCGTATTGACAATATCTTGGAGTATGTAAAAAGAATGTATCTAGTTTTTGTTCCAAAAATGGAATTATTCATTAGACTTTTTGTTCTCATACATCCCAACAAAATAGAGTTGCTAAAAGAAAACATGACATATTCTAGATGTTGCTAGAATCTTAATGATCCATATGAGTATTTTGAAATATTTATGGTCTGATGTTGTGTTTAGTGCTTGTTTAATAGGATACTTTCTTCTGTTCTCAATAAAAGTTCTCCATTTTCTTGTCTTTATGCTAACAAAATCCCCTTTCTCTGTGACTCCCCGTGTTTTTGGATGCACTTGTTTTGTTCATGACTTGTCTCCTGATCTAGATAAGCTATCTCCTAGATTTATAAAGTGTGTCTTCGTTGGGTATTTTAGAACACAAAAAGGATACTGATGCTATAATTTCTCCACCAGGAAGTATTTGGTATCTGCTGATGTCATATTTTTTGAGTCTGTTTCATATTTCTCTATACAGACTCCTGGCACCATATCATAGACTGTTCTCCTTCACTGTTTGTGCAATTGCCTACACCTGCCTCTATTGTTGCTTCGCCAGTGCTACCAGCAGAAACTACAGATCCACCTGCACCAAAGCCGGTTCGAGATTTCAGATACGTCTGTACTTATCGCCCAAAGGTTCTTGCCTCTGAACCAATTCTGACTAATCCTCTCCGGTAGACGGTCCTCCTCCACCATTAGCTTCTTCTTCCTCTGATCTTGATATTTCTATTGCTCTTTGAAAATGTGAACGATCTTGCACTGAGCACTCTATTTCGAATTTCGTCTCTTATGATACCTAAACCCCACTTTTTGCCAGTTTGCTCTCTTTGTCTTTTGAGTCTATACCTGGTCTTATACAGAGGCTTTATTGTTACCTGCCTGAAAATAGGCTATGGATGAGATGGAAGCTCTTGCTTTTAGAGGAACTTGAGAATTGGTTTCACCACCAACAGATGCGGTGGTTGTTGGTCGTCGCTGGGTCTTTACTTTAAAGTACCGCTCAGATGAATCTGTGGATAGATATAAGGTCAGGCTCGTGGCCAAGAGTTATACCTAGACATATGACATCGACTATTTTGAGACGTTATCGCCAGTTGTCAGGATGAACTCTATTAGGATTCTGTTCTCTATTATTGTTAACTTGTCACGACCATTGTTCCCGATGGATGTCAAAAATGCCTTCATATATAGGGATATTCAGGAGGAATTTATATGGAGCAACCTCCAGGTTATGTTGCTCAGGGGGATACTAAAGTTTGTCGTCTAAAGAAGGCTATATATGGACTCAAGCAGAGTCCAAGGGCGTGGTTTTGAGAAGTTCAGTCTTACCATTTTGGTATTGGCTCTAGCCGATGTCATATAGATCACTCTGTCTTCATTCGGGGCATAAGGTCTAGCACTGTGATTGTTTATGTTGATGACATTTTGCTGACTAATAGTCAACTGGAATAGCGGAGACTAAGAAGTATCTCAAGCGTCATTTTGTGATCAAGGACACGGGACGTTCAAAATACTTTCTGGGAATTGAAGTTGCACATCGAAAACACAGTGTACTTCTTTCTCAGCGAAAGTATGCTCTGTACTTTCTGGAGAAAACATGTTTTTTGGGATGCAAGCATGCTAATACATCAGTGGAAGCCAACGTGAATTTATGGTTTGATGACAGTCATACACTTGATAATCCAAGAAGATATAGGAGATTGATTGGGAAGCTGGTCTATCTTACAGTGACTAGACCAGATATAATTTTCACTATAAGAGTTCTGAGTAGATTTATGCATCAGCCTAGAGAGACCTATTGGTTAGCTGCGATGAGGGTTCTAGCTTATGTCAAGAGTTGTCCAGAAAAAGGGTTGGTGTATAAGAAACATGGACATGTACACATTTCTGAATACTCTGATTCAGGATATGCTGGTGATCGAGGGGATAGGAAGTCTACTATATTGCACCTTTGTTGGAGGAAATCTAGTGACTTGGAGGAGTAAGAAGGAAGATGTGTCTCGCTCAAGTGTTGAAGCTGAGTATAGAGCTATATCTCATACAACATGCGAGATGGTGTGATTAAATAGTTTACTGATATAACTTGGTTTCAGACAGCCTGGACTAATGCCTATGCATTGTGATAATCAGTCTGCTATCTATATTGTCCAGAATCTAGTGTTTCATGAAAGGACCAAACACATTGAGATTGACTGTCACTTTGTCAGATATGCTTGGACCAAGAAAGGTGATTATGTTCCAGCTCACACCATCTTCGAAGCAGTTAGCTGATTTACTTACCAAAGTTGCCTCACCTCAAGTATATTCTAATCTTTATAACAAGCTGGGCATGTTAGATGTCTATGCTCCAGCTTGAGGGAGATGTCAAGTATTAGTATCTGGGTTATTACTCATATTTATCCATTTACCCTCCTTATCTTATATATATATATATATATATATATATATATATATATATATATATATAATCTCTTTTATCTAATACAATCATCTTTTAGGGTTTTCTATGTCTCCATAGAACTCATTATTTTTGGCCTAATTACATACAACTTTAATTTGTTATGCTAACAAAATTCCTCTTCTATACAAGAAGTAGATATATTTCTCATAGAATGTGCAATAATATTATATTCATATGTGGCCCAGTAGTACTTGAAGATCAGAGCATATACTATGACTGTAACAAAACATTTTAGTATTTTTGTCTTAATGTTAATAGCACATATGTCCGTTTATGTGCTTTGTCATTAAATAATAATAGCATCATAACATATATTAACTAGTAAATGATTCTGGCTCAAATATTTGGGTAAGGAAGTACATATAGCATCTGGCTTGTCAGTTATTACTAATTAATCTTCAAAACCCTGTGCTAATGCCTCAATTATGTTGTTTGCAGCCAGCATAATATGGTTCTGGGTGTTACATCAACATTATAATTTTCAGGTGAGAGTAGACGGAACTGTTCAGAAGGTTTCAGATGAGGAATCTGAAAGGTACTTTCATAGTCGTCCTCGTGGAAGTCAGCTTGGTGCAATAGTCAGCAAACAGGTATTGTTTTATTTGGCCTGATTTTTTAACATTTTAAATATGCCTTCAAACGTGCATCTTAAACTGACTAAATTTTAATGTATTTGCTTTATATCAGAGTACTCAGATTGCTGGAAGGCATGTGCTTCAGCAAGCATACATGGAATTGGAAAAGAGAGATTCTGATGGGTCAGTTCTCTTGATGCCTAATCTCTGAGAATATCCTTTAAACATAAAAGAAAATAAATATGGGAGAATAGGTTTATTTATTAAGATAGGATGCTTTTTTTTTTCATTGCATGAATGCTCGTGGTAAATGGCAGCAGTTGGGTTGATGGCAACCAGACAACCCCACTTTATGGTTGAAGTAACTTATGGCAAGAGAGGAACGTAGAGGAAACCTTATAAGCTATGTCCTAGGCAAAGAGGAGAATTCTAGCAATGCAGAGTACCAGCAGTCTCTCTCTCTCTCTCTCTCTCTCTCTCTCTCTGCTTCTTCTTCTTCTTTTGGTTGGTATTTGGGGGTTTGTGTGGTGGTATTTTTTTTTTTTTTTTTTTTGTTTTTTTTGTTTTTTTTTGTTTTTTTTTTTTTGGGGGGGGGGGGGGGGGGGTGGTTTGGGTGTCTGTAGTTCTTTATCACAAATACTAATTAATATATTAAAAGTTTCTCGATGATGATAATAAATTATAAAAAACAAGTATGATTACTGAGTAATATATTTTTTGTTATTAGTATATATTTCTTAAAACTCATATAATAATTAATTAATTATAATAATAATGCATATTTCCATTTATTTAAAAACCAATAAATCTTTAAGAAAAATCATACAGTGTTATTTTTTATCTTAATAAATCCCAATATTTTTTCATACTTTTTAATTGATCTGATTAGAATTCGATCAAAATTTGAATTTCACAATAAAAAATCCATCCAAAAGTTATAGTCTGATCTGAATTTTTTTCATGCTTTCTGAATAACTTTTTAATTAATCAAGTACAATTGATAGCGAACCATATTCATAAACTGATTGCATAAACTGAAACAAATCTCATCCTTTTTTTTTTTTTTTTTTTGGGGGGGGGGGGGGGGGGGTGTGTGGGGAAGAAAAGGAAAGGAAAAATAATTAAATCTCATGCTCTATGTTGCACACTTACGGCAACATTGAAATGGAAACTATTACGCGGACACATGACAAATTCCTAAAATACACAATACGTGTGTCCCGCACTTGTGTCGGATACGTTTCAGATACGGCACAGTTCCATGATAGGAGTTATAGTGCTGAGACTTAAATTTCACAACAAAAGGAACCATCAAAAGAGAAATCACAAATTGATTGACAACAACAACAACAACAACAGCAACAAAGCCATTTGTCCCAAGTATTTGGGGGTAGGCTACAAATTAAATAGGATCGCAATATAATGGATGTGGGGTTATATCTTCAGGATCAAGCGGATAGATCCAAACTAATTGGGGATCAAGTAAACTGGAATCTCAAATTCCAAACATGTTCAGGAAAAAAAAACTCAAAATAAGTCCCAATCTGTAATTTGTGGATCTACAGTCCCATCTTCATTTAATGTTCTTCATCTTCATCTTCTTGGATTTTGCCATTGCTGATTGAGGGACACGAGAGAAGATGAGTAGAGGGCAGTGAGAGGAGAGGTCAAAGGTGACAAGAGACTGCAAGGTCGAGGGCTGATAGAGAGGGAAAATGGGTTCAAGATGAAACATATTCAACTCCTATAGGGGAAGTGGATCTGGTACTGTGCAATGCTCCAGAACCAGTTCCAACTCGAACAATGACCAACACCCCCGAGTTCAGACACTGGTGTTCCAAATTCCACTTGACTAATGCCCTGAACTGAAATTCCAAAACTTTGTATTTGGAGTATTCTCTTCAATTCCACTGATTAACAGGGCCATAGACCAAAAGTGGAGAGCTGTGTGACTCATCAGATAATATCTATCTTAATAGTTGTATTTGCTTTTGCTACATATGTACCCACAATCATCACCCAAAGATGTTTTCTATTAAAATAGGGTATAGGCTACAGACGAAGAAATAGGAAGAGGCAGCAAAAAGACGAACAACTTTCAGATGACTAGCTGTCAACCTGACAAAAACCTTTTGTGCTTATGTGTGGTGGTGCTATGAGTTTGAAAGACTACAAAACCTAGGAGGCCATTTGATAAGCTGAAAGATCTCCCTTTTGCCGAGAAGACTGAGGACCTCAACTAGAGTAACTATACACAGTTTATGTAGACTAGCGAGGAGGTATTTCCAGCTTTGTTTATTCTTTGAATCTAGCTCCAGTTTCCAGGTCTTTGGTATAGTTTGCTCGTGTCAAATGGAAGCCAGGCAACAGTAATCGTTGATTCCACCAAGCAGATGGCTTCAGGCAGACCTTTCGTAATCACATGTCAATTTCCTCGTGTGCAAATGACTAGATTGATTAAGACGGCATAAGCTGACGTACTCTTTTATACTTTGTTGTGCTTCTGCAGAAGTGTGATTCCGAAACCAGAGTACTGGGGTGGATATAGACTCACTCCAACCCTTGTTGAGTTTGGCAAGGACAAGATTCTCGTCTTCATGACCGGTTAGCTACGCAACCCTTTGGCTTCGAGTGCTCCAATTGATTGCTTGGACATTTTCCGGTCTTAATTGGTTTTAATCTGTGTATACAATGCCCTCATATATTTCTTTTCTTCTTTCTTGGCAGGCTGCAGTACTCTCTGAGAGAGGTTGACACTTGACAGTAGCCATGGATGGCAAACGGAAAGGCTGCCCCCCTGACTAGTGTCCCCCGTCTTTTCCTTTAGTAATTAAACTTCCAACCGAGTTCCTGCATGACACTTTGGGCAATTATTTTGGCAGCATGAAATTGTTTTTATAGAGTATAACTGATGCAACATAGATTTTCACGATAATAACTTTGAGACTGGCTGCTACCAGGAGCGAGCTTCGATCATCTGATGGTCAAGATTCGAGTGTTGTTGCAATAACTTGGCCCAAGGAGAGGGGGGCTGAATGTGAGCGGAAGCGAGGAATGAGCTGGACAAGCGAGCCAATACTTCATTCATCAATCTGGTGGCGATGTTTCATTTTTATATTTTTGTATTAATCAAAAACACAAGCAATAAGGGATCCTGTATGGTAATTTTTATTTTTTTTTTTGAAGAAAAAAGAAGAGTGGAGTCTCAAACTCGAATACCTCATTCACTGCATTGATTAAAAAATAAATTACAGAACACTTTGCCATTGGTGAGAGTCCAAGCAGTTCTTAGTTCCTGTACAAATGAACATGAGAGGATGTTCTTTCATAACATTACATGGTTATTTTCTTGGTCTTTTTTGATTTTCCTTTCCTTTTCTTCACTCTCTGAATACTAATTATTCTTGTGTTGTGCCTGGCATTGAGATTGACAGTGATATATAGATCATTAGGCCACTTGTTATAGGTGGACTGCTTGCTTTATCTTTCTAATCTTTCAAGATATTCAAATAATGTCTAATATTCCCAAACATTTGATTGATGAATGATGATGGACTTTGACAAGGAAGCAACATTTCAGAGTCTTGGAGATGGCCCTCCACCAGGATCCACAAGGAAGCAACACATTCAGAGTCTTGGAGATGCCCCCCCCCCCCCCCCCCCCCCCCCAAACCGGCATTTGGAAGAGAGTGAAGGAGGAAGAGGGGTGGAAGAGAGATTTCTTCCCCTCTTTCAAGTTATGGTGTTCGATGGGAAGAAAGAGGAAGATGGTAAGAGGAAGGAGAAGAAGAGAGAGAAAGAGAGGGAATTAGGAAATTGTTTTTCAGTCCTAAATCAGGGAGCTTCGCAACTCTTAGCATTGATAAAATTGAGGAAGAAACGCGCTTTGATCCCTGTGCCGATCCGAGTCACCCTCAGCTCGGATTTCTTCCAACCTCTTCCCTTTCTCTTCTGAGGTGAGCCAAACACCAGAGATCAGAAGAGAGATCGATTTCTTCCTTCTCTCTACCCCTCTTCCAACAAGACAAACAGTCCAATGTCAGATCTACGGGTCCCACAAGGAAAAAAGCCTCTTCTCCTGTAGCATGTGAATTCCAAACTTTTTTGCTAGGAGCTATAAGTGATGCACTAACCTCTTTAAATTGGTACTTTTAGGAGTATTTCAGGTATAGGGTGTGCCATATTTTCTCTCCTGTCCCGCCCACTCTCATCCTCTTCGTCTGCCTTCTTCTTTATATCTCGTGAGTATATTATGATACTACTAGGAATACAATAACATGCAATACATAGTTAAATAATAGTGAAAACAATATGTAATAAATCATATTTCAAGTCAGGTTTCTCTTTGTATCTGATGACTGTCATAGTACATATACATACAACAAGTGAACCCTCAAAGTTAAAGGGAAAAAAAGAGACTTTGTATTTGTTATGATTCTGAAAAACCAAAAGGAAGGGGGGGAAATGGAGTAACTCTGCTTTCTTCTTCTCTGTTTCTCAGCTCAAAGAAAACCTAACAAAATTTCTGTTTCTTTCATCTTCTCCATATAATCAGCTCTTAACTCTAAGGAAAACCATAGAATTCTTTTTTTTTTTTTTGCCCCTCCCACTCTTATCTCTTTTTTTTTTTCAGGCTTCCCATCTCCTTATATCTAAGGAACTAAAAAAAAGAACAAGAACCATTTTTTCTCATTTTTCTATATATCGCAGCTCAACAAAAAAACCCGAAGATCTTTAAAAAAAAAAAAAGACATCTTTTCCTCCAAAGATTCAAAACAACTCATATAATTCTCATTATTCTGCTATCTTCTTTCTTTAGCTCTCTTCTTTCATGTCGCTTGCGGATCACATTGAACAACAAATGGATTCTCAGTGGAGATCACAAATTTCTATTAATGTACATTAAAAGTGTCTTTTTCTATTAAGAGAGAGAGAGAGAGAGAGAGAGTATGTATGAGCCCTGGCTTTTTTTGGAGTTCTTAAAAGCCCCAGCTGATCTTTCCCTTGTCAAAAAAAAAAAAAACTTTTTATTTAATAGACCACTTCAATCGTATTTTGGGTACTTTATGGTAGTGAGCTTTGTGAAATACCCTTATAATCCTTCATTGAGTTCCTTATGCTAGCAGTTCAATGATATGACTTCAATAAAAGGCACATGGGTTACATTAGATGTGCAAGTAGAATAACCTATTGCAGGTCACACGCTAAGCTTTATAAGTTGTCCACCTTTAACTTTGTTCGGTCCACCTTCGGTCGAATTTTTGATATTAGGATGGGAAACATGATATATGACAAGATTTTCTTTGTGCAACTATATTAAATGCGTTTCTGCATCAAATTAGATAAATTAGCAATAGAGTGAATAGTTTTTAGCGATATTTCTTAATTAGTACTTGAGATAATATATTGAAAAATTGGTTACTTTTGGATAAAGCAACTAGAGTGACAGTTTTCTAATTTAGTGACAAAAAAATATATTAGACGCCTTATTGTATCTTGGTCTTCTCATTCTCTCTCTCTCTCTCTCAAACTATGTCGTTCTTCATAGATATTGTGGACAAATTCAAATAGTATGCATAGTTTTCGTGTTGGATATATAATATTACGACGATCAGTGAGAAAACTGTAAGATCCCTACCTAGTAATACAGTATTTTCATATTCCTAAAGTATTTATTTTGATTTACCAATTATTTTAATTAATCAAGATAATTTATTTCTCTTGAGATTATTATTGTTGGATATGCAAAATTATTTTCAGATAATATAAGACAAATTATTCTTCCTTTATTATTTATTGTATTTCTATCAGTGTTATCTTTATTTTATTGTTGATGTTTATTAATTAATATTAGTGTTATTAATTATCTTGATAAATTATTATTGTCATTGCTATTGTTAATTAATATGCATGTTATAAATTATTATTTTTATTAAGAGTTGTTACAATTATTTAGCCTTATTAAGGTAGATATTCTTTTAATAATAATAATATTATTATTATTATTTTGCTATTAAGTCATTTGATTGTTACTAATGTTGTTACTTGTTATTATTTATTTCATTTACCTCATTTTCTATTTAATCCCCTCTTATTTGCATGTGATTTATCCTATTATTCATTGAGATCCCAACTCAAGCCCATACTCATTACCCGTATCCAAACCCATTTTCATTACCCATTATCTATCTATACCCATCAACCCGAAACCCATTACTAAACCCATCCTATATAATCTCCTCTAATTAACCCTCATCCTAATTAACCTTCTCCTCTCCTCCCAACAAAGCCGCCAACACCAGACCCTCTCCTGCGTGCGCGAGCTCCAGATCCGCCACCATCTCCAGCAGTCAGGCCAACAACCATCCACGCGCCATTATGTGAGTCCCCTCTCTCCATTTTTTGTTTGGGTTAAGCTTAATGATGTGTATAGTTGTATGTTAAGTACATATTAGTATATGGGTGCTAATTTGTATCATGTATGTGTGTGTTGGTGCTTTGAGTGAGTGAGTAGTGGGTTTGTAGTTTAATGTTGGGATTAATAATTTACCTAGTGGTTGAGCCTTTAATGTATGTATATATTTTTTTAGTGATAGTTATATGTGTGTTCTATTTCATGTGCGGCAAATCCTACTCCGAATCATTTTCGGGCTCTCCGTGGGATGCCGTTGATCGACGTCGGCGAGCGCGAACGCACCCCACGCCCTTCACGGCGAGTTGCTCTATCCAACGACACCCTCCGCGACCCCGTACGCCTCCGTCGGAGCCTCCGTCGGTGCGCCGCAAATCGGCTCGAGGTTAGTTTTACATTTTATTGTATAGGGGCAATCTTGTATTAATTGAGAACTTTAAATAAATGTGTGTTTGCGTGTGCGTGAGTGCCTTTGCAAGTTTGGATGCATGCATGTGTATGCATGATGTATATGAATGCATGAATTTATTCTTTAAATATTTATATGTATAGTTTAGTAATTAATGTATAGGTATATTTATTTATGGGTATGTATGTATGTGCATGCTTGTTTATGTACGTGTACGCGTATATGTTCGTATGCACGTGTGGGTGTTTAGCATGTATTTATAATTATTTGTATGTGTTGGTTGCGTGCCACGGCATTTCGGATTTATTTGGTGAGATCCAGACCAGTTGCAGGAGACCCGGACCCGATCCGAATTATGTCGTTGTGGACCCGACACACAGGAGATTCGAAGACCGATGCATAGGATGATCCGTAGATCAGTGCCAGTTCATGCAGTGAAGACCAGACGGAGATTCGGTTCCGAAACCTCGTCATTTCATGTGAGTGTTCGTTCTTGTGTATTTATCGTTACTGATATGCTTTACATGTTGCCTTTATCATTTTATGTGACTTTCCGTTATACTTTACTAGTTTGATTGCTTGTACCAGTTCATGAGACATATATGATTGTCCATTTATTCATGTAGTTGACATTTACTTGTATTAGCGGTATTTCATGTGTTGGTAGTTTGGAGTTGTTGGCTTAGGCCTAGTTTTGATATATCTTTAGACTGTGATTTGGACTGAACTTGAATTATAGATGACATTGGATTTACGTTCTTTATAATATCCTGATCTACAATAAAATGAGATTGATATATTTCATGTAGAGTGCTTTCCAGACTTGTTATTCCTTCATGTGGTAATAACTTAGGTGATGATTCATTCAGATATTGATGATGGACTTGTTATGATGTTAGAGACTAGATTACTTGATGTTTGGATCAGTATATGGACTTAGTTAGAGTTTGGATTGATCTGGGATTTATGTTATTTACATGAATATCGTTCAGTATTCAGATGTTACTGATTTGTTGGATTGTGACCAGATGTGTGGATATCTTACCTTTGACTTCGATATGTGATATCATGTTGGTTTTGGATTATTAGAAGTTAGAGTTCCAAGATATATCAACTGATTGGATTATAGAGTATGATGAGTAGTTGGTATTGACTCGTGAGTGGACTTATGCTAGATTGCAGTTCTTTGAGGATATTTCCTATTTAATATGATTGTGGTATGTGTTTGACTTGTTGATCTCGAGGATATATCATGTGCTTCATGTCTAGTTATTGATTACTTCAGTTAGTAGAGATTGAGTAATTGGGATAGTGATATAGTCGATATTATTGATCTTGTACTCCAGAGTTACCAGATACTAATTATCAGTTGTTACTTAATAGTGAGATACTTGTTGGTGATTATAAGATGTTCATGTTCAGAGTTTATATGAGTTGTCAGTGATACATTGTGGTAGGGATCAGTGATCATGTATTTCATTGTTGATATGAGATGGCAGAGATCAGTTACTAGTTATAGTTGTCAGTGAGACTAGTTGTCTGTATCACCTTTGTGTTAGTGGCTATATCTCCAGTATCTTATTTCAGATGTCAGATATTAGTTGTTAGCTACTCAGTTATCAGATATCACAGTTGTCAGATATCACAGTTGTCAGATATCAGTTATCAGTTACCAGTTGTCAGATTATCAGCTAGTGTTGACATCAGCAGTTGTTGGAGATAACAGTTATTATTACTTAATAACACATTGATTGCTTATTAATAAAAGACACCATAACCCGGGAAAAAAGGGGTAATTGCCTGATGATGCATGTCGTGTATTTTGGAAGGATTCTTATGGTACCGAGTTGTGGGTTCCAACCATGGGGAACCAGGGTGGTACTGGCTACCCATTCAGTTGTCAGAGCCTAGCGGCTTGTCCTGATCCAGCGCCAGGGGTGTTAGTTGTCAGGGCTATGCCCGGATTACGGCGCCACACTAGTTGTCTTTTCGTGTGGGGCTGTGGTCTTCAGTTGTTAGAGCCTAGCGGCTTGTTCTGGTTCAGTGCCAGGGGTGTTAGACCGTGGTACCGGGCATGCACGGTACTCTTCCAAAACACATGCACTACATTGGCAGGCAGTTACAACAACGATAACATTGTTTGATATGTGGGAAAATGGCTGTGGTATGGGACACAGCTAAGTACTACATTAGTTAGGTTAATAATAACCAACCAGACTAGTGACATATCTAGATTACACATTCAGACATCAGCTGTTAGTTTACATTTGTGATAGTTGACTTTGATATCAGTTGTTTGTCCACCGTTGAGATAGTTGATCTTTATATCAGTTGTTAGTTTTCAGATAAGATAGTTGTTATATCTTTATTCATGTTGATATCAGTTGTACTACTGTTCTATTATTATCTGTTATTCAGTTATATGATATCTGCAGTTGTTCTTGATATTGCTTTATGCACATATTCTTATGCACGAGCTATTTCCCTTTACACACACACTCACCATGGTCGCGTTCTGACGACCCTGGATTTGCACGTCCAGATATTGGACAGTTTGTTCCTATTGTGCAGGTGTACGATGAGACTGTACGCTTCGCGAATAGCTGGAGCTTCTCCCTATTCTATTCTGGTACTTTTATCTTTCCAGCTTTCGTATTATTTCCTATTCTCATTATATCAGTTCAGTTGTTATTCCAGTCTTGATTCATATGATATCATGCGTGGTTACTTATATGTAGTATTGCAGTATTCATTACAGTTAGATTTATAGCTTGTTTCAGGTTACTTAAGGCTTAGCGCGTATACGAGAGGGATTTTCCTTGCGTATATGCGTCGCCGACTCGTGTCGCGTCTCCGCTCCAGCGTATTTTGGGAAGCGGGGCGTGACCCATCAATGCATGTTGTGTAGCACACAACTAATGTTACAAAGCGGCCATTACCTTCTCCTTGTACTACATAAAAGTAGATAATTATGCGTGAAGATGGGCAGAATAGTACTAAAGGTAAACATATTTTTGAAGGTGGACAGAATGATACTTATAAGTAAATACATTTGTGTAAAGGCAGATTGAGTGCTAGTAAAGATAAACACATACGCATGAAGGTAGATAAATTGGAATTAATGTAGATGGAATTAAGAAAATGTAGATAGTTTTACAATAAAATCAGAAAGTTTTATAACTTGAGCAGAAATCATTCTTATCACCAGAGTAAATCATACGAATAACATGCCAGACCATAATGCTAACTTGGAGCAAGCTCTTTCCCCCACCAGACCATATAATACTTTAGTTCGATAATAAATTGAGCTTTCAAATCTCTCTTCAAATTGATGGCCATACAAACTTCAACTTTGAGAGATTCAAGGGATTGACATTCATTCAAACAGATTACCGTGTCTTGACCACTTTTACTGTAGATTAAACATATCAAAAAATCATCTTCAGCCATGGTCTCTCAAGACCAACTAGATGAGGAAGAGGAAGAATTGGGGAAAAAAATAAGAGAGAGGAAGACAACTTAGAACAATAAACAAGAGGAAGATAAGGCAAAAAAAAAAAGAGATACATGGGATTATTCCCTGGCCAGATAAGTTGGAGAGAAATAACTTACTTTGTCTTCAATTCCCTCCAACCTTTCTATCCCATTTTTTTTTTCCTTTGATAAATCTCAAAATGTTCAAAAAGCTAAAAGGTGTTTACTCTAGTGATAAGCTGTCATATTTGGGTAAATGAATGCATTTAATACAACAGTAAAAGATAGATTTACTCCAAATTTCACGCTGTGTTAGAAAACAGTTGAAGGTGGATACATAAACATAAAGGTAAACAGTTTACTAAGCCATCGCTTTACAATACGTAAGAAGTAATAATTGCGACTCTTGCTCCTGGTGATAATGGAGTAGGATAGAGCCCCATACACAAGGGCAATATGGATATTAACAAAATACAAAGTATCATGTATACAATAAAAGTTAGGACAAGGATACTTTTTTGCACAAAAATAAAGTCCTGGGCTTTTATGAACTTGAAAAAAAGCTAGGGCTTATACATATTTTTCTCAAAGAAAATCTCAATTCCGTCACTGAACACAGATTTAAAGAAAATTTAAGTTTTCCTTGTGAAAAAGAGAAACTCTTTTCTCGGATTTTAAGTATAAAAAGCTTTCATGAAATGGATTCTCTTAAAGCTGAAGAGAAAAAGATGAAGCTCCGCTTCTGTATAAACTATCCATGTTTTGACGAGTTTATCTACTTTTTATCTGAAATTAACTCTGTCCTTTTGTGTTCAATATATCTATATTTCATATGTAACTTTTACCTTTTAGTTGAGCATATCTACTTTTGAGGTTAGTTTATCTACCATTCTTATAAGGTTGTCTTGAAATCACCTAGAGGGGGGGGGGGGGGGGTGAATAAGTGATATGCTAATCTAGTGAACTAAATGCGGAAGCTAAAAATTATTTTGCAACACACTTAATACAACCAACAAGTGTAGCCGAATTCCCCGTGAAGGGCTCTGGACTAACTCCTCTTGATTCCCCTAGATAAGGGTTGAGGTGCTATATGAAGCTCTTGTGGTTAAGTATAAGTGAGGCACACACAAGCAAGCCAAGCATATAAAGATGAACAATATGAAATAATACAAGGCACAAATGCATGCTATAAAATATGAATGAATGAAAGATGCTATGCACAACACAAATAAAGAGAGAGAGAGAGAGAAAGAGTTAAGAGACAATGGATCAAACGCAAACACAAAGATATGTTTCGAGGTTCGAGCCCCTAGCTCTACGTCCCCGCCTTCACCGAGAAGGATTTCTAATCTACTATCTCCACCGAGGGAACCTCCAACGAGGAGGATTTGTTACAACAATAGGAGTACCTAACTCCTCTCTCAAACACCACCTCACAACCGAGGGGTAGGCCCGTAGCCAAACAACAACCAATCCACCTCACACTTGAGGGATACAAACCAACTCCAACTCCACCTCACCAAGAGGGAGTAAACCACAATCCTCAACCTCTACCAAAGAGGGAGCAACCCAATCAAAGCAAGGGTTTTTACAACAAGTGGTTACAAAGACCACAAACTCTCTCTTTTTCCACTAAACAAAGATCCTAATAGAATAGGATAGAAGATAAGCTCAAGTGTGGAAAACAAAGTGTTTTGATCAAAAAATCTCTTGGGAAAATACCAAATTGATATAGAAATGAAGAACAAGAAACCAATTCCCAAAAACCTATTTTCTTTGAAAATAACAAAACACTTAAAAAAACAAACAACATTGATCTTTTGCTCTTTAAACACTTTTGAAAACTGTTTTTAAACCAGAGAATAGGGAAATTTTTGCTCTAAAAAATCTTAGCCAAAATCCCAAAGAAATGGGGTTTATATAGGCCAAACAGAAAACTAGCCGTTAGGCTGATCTGTCAGCATGACAGGCTTGCGGTTGACCGGTCGGTCGACCGCCAACGGTCATAAATATGACTGTCGGGCAAACCGGTCGACCGCTCGGTCGATCGCCCAGATACAGAGAGCAAAGCTCTCTGGTCCGGTCGACCGGCCCATTGCCTGCCAGACGTGCACAAGGTTGTGCACGTCGGTCGACCGCCGGGTCGACGGCCCTTGGTTCGGTCGACCGTTGCGGTCGGCCGACCTGCCTGTCAGTCACTGTTCTGGGTCAAAACTGGGTCAGAAAAACATGTTAAACTATTTTAATAAATCTTGTAAAATATATAAAAATTCCCAAAAATAGTTTTAACATTTTGCATTGATATATAAACATGTGATAAAAGTTTCAACTCAAATATCAAGCAATTTGAACTATTTTTGTGTCTTATCATTTTTACAAAAACCAAACCTTGTATTTTATCAAACTTGGATATTTCAATACATGAATAGGATAGTCAAAATAAGTTTGTCTAAGAAGTTAAGCATGCATGTATAGAAAGAATACATCTACTATACATATAAACCATTTAAACTTGTTTTGATTTACTTTTCATGAAAACCAACATCGTTTAAATTAAACCGAAAAACCAATTAAAACGTGTATGTTGTGCACTTGAGCATATCAACTATTCTTATATTTACAAATGGATCTAAAACACGCTAAACTAAACTATGGATACCTAAGTCTTCTTGACGATCTTCCATCTTCAAGTCGACTCGGTCTAAACTCCGTGATCCAACGGGCATGGTTATGAATGATCTTGACGCTCGGGCTCGGGAATCACCAAGTAAAGGCTTCCAAACTCCTCTTTTTGAAGCAATCACCAACTAATATCTTGCTAAATGATCTGAAACTAAAATCACAAGATTATTAGTAAACATAACTACATGAGTTAATCATCATCAAAACTAGAGAAGAAGGCCTCCGGGCCAACATCTCTATGTTTTAGTCTAATGTGCCTATCTTTCATGGGAAACTATCAACCTTTTAGTTAGTTTATCTAGGTTTGTGAGGATTTTGGAAAATAAAAAAAAACAACAGGAGTTTAGTCGAATTCCACTCAAATCTCAGGGTGTAAACACGTTTATTTTTCCTTAAAATTTTTTTAATAAAACAATCAGGCCAAATAAGACATCTCATGCCACGTCAGCGCCATGTCGGTGGTGGCCGCCAGCATGGCGCTGGCGCTGGCATGGAGGTCTTTTGGTTCGACCGGGGTTGCTAAACCCCGTCGAACCATATTCATTTTTTTAAATTAATTTTATGATCGAGGTTGCCAACCCGACCGTTAAATAAGTTATTCAACACTTGACTGGGGTTGCCAACCCCAACCAAGACAAAATTTTAGGCCGGGGTTGCTGACCCCCGGCCAAGCCAGAGATGGCAAACACATATCTGCCATGATCTAATTATTACCAAATACACTCAATTTAACAAACACAATAAATACATATATATCACAACCCAATTCTCAAAATATCATAATAATTTAAACAATTATTACAATTACACAACCAAATTAAGTATCACGGCCCATACTACAAATATCATGACATGTATCACAAATATCACAATATCACATATATAACCTATTAAAGTCCAAACATCTTAAAATTCATATCATATCCATCAGAAACTTTTACAAATCATATCCAAATACAAGTATTAAAAAGAAAATCATCTCAAACAAGATAATGCACACGGTACTCGTCCTTGCCCACGCCCAGGCCCAGGGGCAACCTGAGATGATCTTTGTCTCCTCAGCTCCCCGACGCCGTTGAAAAGATCCCACCTTGTCCTGTGCATCTGAGAAGGTCAGGGGCGTCGGACATAATATTGTTGGGTCTGCACACCTGGAGTGCGTACAAATCGGTCTCGCCCTTGCACCTCCCTCATGAAAGATAGAGTCCTCTGGAGTATCGAGACCTTCTCAGTTTCGTTCAGCAAAGCCTCCTCGAACATGTCCGTCGCACGCACAAATCCATCAACCTATATCATAAATTTGAACATTACAGTATCAACATATATCAAATTAAAGGGAGTACGAGTATTGTGTTGAGATATTACCAACTATCGCTCATGAACAATAACAGGTTGATATCCGTCTGGCGCAGCCACACACAGAATAATTCAGCGATGAGTGGGTCCCCCAATACCATCTCATATAGTCTGAGGATACTATGAGGGAAATCTTTGGCTCTGAACTTCAGTGGCTCGATCATCCCAAGGGCTAATGCAAGCGCTCATCTCCTGACTTCAGTGACAGCGGAGCTTGGAAGTGCGCTCTACAGTACTAGCTGCTCGACTGGATCAGGGATATGTTGCACAAGCCCGAATTGATGGAGGACTCGATTAAGGAAATGCATCTCCACAATCTCAAAGCATATAAGTGAATTGACACGTCTGTTCAAATTTGGATGTCATCTACACACTTGGTATAAAGAGAAATATATAAAGACCCAAATAAAATTTATGGTTACTTATGTATTATGCATCAGGGACATGAATCTTGTTGATTCATTGTCCAAATCAGCATACATGTGAATTCTCCATACATTCGGTGACTCACATCTTCTTTCTCTACATATATCTCTATCGAATTCACAAATGGGTGCAATTCAAGCATTGCTCGTGTGCTGTCATCATCTTCTATTGACACGGCTATAAAACGCCCTGTGCAGGTGGCCAATTGCATGTCAACTGAATCTGATACTCATTTGAATAATCTTGGTAATTTGATAAATTTTCTCTACCAATTCACGCAATGTGATTAATTTATTAACCATCACAGGTTTTATCCCCATTAACATATTTTGAATTACCCTCCATATCTACTATCAGTGTACATTATACTGACAAACGAGAGGACACTAAACATTATAATGATGATGATAACAAGAACAAAGTGATGACGATGATAACAAAACTGACCTAAAAGAGTAAAATCACAGTATCACAACCATATTAGCCTAAATTTACATGCATATGGTTTGAAATTATTATCTTTACAATTCTGAAAGTTTACTAAAATCAACAAATTACATCACCATTTAGAACTATACATGCATATGGTTTGAAACGTGAGAGAGAAAGAGTGAGATGGAGAGGGGGGAGAGAGAGGGAGACAGATGGAGGCGGTTGGCTGGCGGACAGGGTGGGGGGGCGGGGGTGACAGGGCAGAGAAAGAGGAAAGAGAGAATGGAGAGAGAGTGAGAGAAAGGGGAGAAGAGGGGAGGAGAGCATAGGGAGAAATTATGCCTGCAGGGCGGCCGCGTCGGTGGGGCGTCGTGGCGGAGGGGAGGGCAGTATCGCCTGAGAGGAGGGGTGGGGCGGCATCGGCGGCTGCTAGGGCTAGACTATGAGAGAAGGAGAGCGAGGAGAGCTGAGAGAGAGATGGATCGGGGGAAAAAGAAAGAGAGATGAGGGTTTATAGAGGTGGATCCAGTGGTTCCCACATCAATCGAGTCTCGATCAACCTAGACCGAGTAGAAAATAGCACTCAAGTTCGGCCGGGGTTGTCAATCTTGGCCGAATTCCTCACATATTTTGCCTACTTTCTTCACCGGAGTTGGTAAATCCGATTGAGAAAATAGGTGAATAAAAAAAATGTTTTCGGCCGAGTTTGACAACCCGGCCTAAAAAATGAAGGAAAACAAGCAAGATGACAACCCGATCGGACCAAATAGTCGTCCGAGCCAACGCCACATAGACAGTCAGCGTTGAGGTGACCTGTCAGATGCCTATTCTCGTAAATATTTTTTGGGGTCTATTTTTGGAGTTATTTTTAAAAAATAGTTTTTTTTTTGAAAAATTGCTCTTTCACCTCCGCACGAAAGAAACAGAGGGATTCATTTAAACCCTCATCTCGAAGTAAGCCCTGATCCTGTGAACAAACAACGGAGAAGAAGAAGCCAAAGAGATCCTCTCTCTAGTCTCCAGGGGCTTCCAATTGAATTTTTTCCCCTCTGCTTTTTCCTATTTTTTTTTGAAATTTTGAAATCGAATCGAGTGATCATGCAACCGTCCGGCGTCGATCAACCCGAGAACAGCAGCAGCAACAACAAGATCAAGACCAAGCCCGAGTCCAGCGGCGCCGACCACCACCACACCTCCGACTACGCGCCCTACCCCAAGCTCGACCCGCTGACGTGGCGCCCCCTCCTCCGCCGCCGGAGGCCGCGAGATCCGCCCGCACCGGCGATACCAGGCCACTACCATGCCGCCGGAGTCCAATCCTACGTCACACCCTCGCCCGCCGCCGCCTCCTCTCTTCAAAGAGTATGCCTCCCACCACTCCCTTCTAAGTTCTGCGGTTTGGATCTATTGTTTGAGATGTTTGTCTTTGATTAGTTTGGATTTCAGTATAAATTTTGTTTTATTGAATTGTTTTTTAGGGATCTTTGATTGATGAGTTTAAACTGTATTCTTGTTTGATTTGCCTGGTCAGTTAGGAATATGAATTGATTCTTCTTCCAAAAGAATAATTTTTTTCGCTTCTTTTGTTTGAAATAATTTCTGTAGTTGATTGCGGTGTTTTCATTAATTAAAATATTTTTCTTTGTTTTTTTTTTAAATTTCTTTGTGTAATTGTTAATTTCTGCCTTAATTTGTTAACGATTGATTAGTTAGATTCAGCTGAAACAGTTCATTGGAGGATTCGTCATACTTCACTCAAATGATGAGAATAAGTTTTGCTTGATTAATTTCTCGTCGAGGATTTGATTGTTGTGTATTAGAATTTATGTTAATTGATTATTAAAATGAGTTAGATACCATTGAGACAGTAAAAGATGTGCTTGGAAGGTGGGGAAGAAGATGGGAGAAGCAGCTAAGAAGACCGAGGATCTGGCTGGCAATGTCTGGCAAATTGTGAGTACTTCTACTCTTTAGATGTGTTTATGAAAGCAATATGAACTGGCTTTACTGATTAAATTTAGAATATTACGGGTTTAATTGTTTTGTACCACTAGTGCGAGATTTAGTTGAATTATTTTATTTAAGTTGGTCAGGAGTTCTCTCTTTTCCCTTGATTAATGTCTCTGTTTGGCTTCTAAAGGGAGTGGTTGTGAGCTCTGTTGTGATAAACTGTTTATTTGTCATATATGATGCTTCCTACTAGTGATTCTGATATAGCATTAAATAGGTTAGAGATTTTATAAATTGGAAACTATAAGGCACTACAATTGTTGTTGTAAACAACTGAGCTCTTCATTTGATGTAAGAGTTAAACAGTATGACACTGTATGTGCACATTTATACTTATGATGCAAATATAATTCTTATGAGTACAAAACTGATATGTGTAATGCAAAGACGATCCTTTGATTAACAATATTAATATGTGTAACTCTTGAATAAGAGATAGGCTAATGGGGATAATGAATAGTGCTGTAAAGCAGTAAAAAGCAATGTTGCAGCGAATGTCACAATTCTGCACCAAGATCAGTTGTAGACAATTAATGTATGGTGAAACCTTTGTTCTCTATCCACCAAAATCGTGCATGTAAGCTTTAATGTATGGGGGAAACTTATTTTCTAGCAAAACAACTGTGCATGTAAGCTTCTGCCTTTATTCCTTATTATTACCTCTAGTTTGTGTTCCCATTAGCAAATTGGTTTGGCCCTACTATGTCTGTTATGGTCATCATCCTTGTTTTCTAAATCGGAATCTAAAGGAGCTAGCACATAAGCAATTTTTCTTCCAGCTTCTGCTTTGCAATGTAAACTTGTTTCTCGCTTTCCAATGTGATTTATTATATCCTTGTTCACCTCATTGGCACTTCATGATGTGGAAGAAAGATCTCACTGGCCAAGTGT